>JAXGGA010003159.1:0-107522 GCA_038373865.1 Uloborus plumipes
ATTACGGAAAAAGTTTGAGATCGGCAGCAAAGGCATGCAAGGCAAGAGAAACAGCAAAGGCATGCAACTGCTACCTCCCTTTCTTCGAAAGGATTACAGCCGGTAGTCCTGGCCGATACCGGTTTTCTCCTCCTTTGCTTGCAGGGAGAGAGAGGGGTTTGTATGTCCCCCAGTGGCAGCTATTATTCTCTTACTATCCCCCACTATCCCCTAATGAGGTAAAGCTGTCAAAGAGAACTTCAGATGAGGGGCTAATATTTTTTCCCCTTGGAAGGGAGTGAAATTCTGCGCCATCTATTTTGTAAAAATATAACTACACTGGTAGAATTCTCCTAGACATACGCCCTTAAGATGAACTGAAAAAAATCATGTCCATTTTAAAAACCCAGTCCGGGCAGGAATTTATTTATTTTTTTTGAGGGGGGACGTAATTTTTTTTAAAGACTGCAAAAAATTATTACACAAATCTGCATTTGCATTAATTTTAATTTTTTTCAATTTTAATATACAGCTTACAATTTCTTTATGGCCTGAAATCGGCAAAATCCCAAAATTCACACTACCACTTCTCCCAAGCTGTGAAGATTTTTGACCCTTTCCTGTATTGCTAATTCAATAATTTATATTTCAGGATTTGGACTATAAACTCTTAATTAGTTTATCAGAATTGAATAATTTAGTTGCAGAAGATACAGCTTTATCATTAATCAATTTGGCTTGTGTAGATGATGCGAAAAAGAAGGTAGAAATGCAGTTGGCTTTAGAAAAAACTAGGGAACTTGAAATTCAACAGATGTACAAGTAAGTCAGAATTGACCAGATTGTTTATTTTTATTACTATTTTTCTCTAAAAAGAAATAAAACTTTTTTGATCAGTAACTTCCATTTGTTAATTTACATCCAATTAGATGTTAATCAAGTTTTCAAAAAAGGTTGTCAGTAGCTGAAACTGTGGGAATTATTTTATTTTAAGCCTGAATAACATTTTCTGGAATTGATAAGATTTGGATTTTTCCGCAATCAGAGCTTTAAAGCCAAATCGTCCAAATAAAGAAGGGCATTTGCTTATAGCTTCTTCCACCTTAAAAGAAACATAAATACTGAACTGTCTGAAACATATTATCTACTTTAAAATGTAATAATCACCTCGAAACTTTGCTTTTATTAAATATCAGGCAGCCAATCTACTTTTTTGTTCTATCTTCTCTTTCATCTCCAATTCATATATTGTCATTAGATATCAAATAAAACTCAAAATATATTTTTTTAAATACAGTTCAGTCTCAATAACTCGAGGTCCCAACTGACTGGGTAAAAGCTTCGAGTTATAGGAAGTTCCTACAGCCCTCTCAAGAGTCTGGGAACCAAATAAAAACTTCAAGGTAAAGGAATATTCAAGTTATCGAGACTGGACTGCTTTAAATGGAAAAATGTTACATGTCCCATAAGATATCTCACTGAGCTGTAAGCCAAATCGTGTAAAATAAATATTACTGTCTGATTTTCTTAGGTAAAACCTTCCGCATATTTACGCATGCGTCAGGTCTTCTCTGATCTTACCGAGATAGAGGTGTTAGCAGTAGCGTACATAGACTAACGTGCGCTCCCCCGCAAATTTGTAAGTGTGCCCCCCCCCCCCCAACTATAAAAAGATAAAACTTATTTTTCCCGTGTAACTTTTGTGCTATTTTTCTGGGTCGCGCCCTCAAAACTCTTACGCACCCCCCCCCCCCCCCCGAGTGGAAATTTTGTGTCAAAACCTTTCTTCTTTCAGAATTAAAAAGATATATATATATACATGGCAGCAACAAATATTAACTTATAATTTTTTGCCAATGGATTCTGCACTTATTTTTAATATTTATAAATTTATACAAAGTAAATTGTATTTGCGTTAATTGATCGGTAAGCAGGTTGTAGCAGAAGAGCAATAATAATTTTTTTTTTTTTTCAAAATTAAAAAAGAAAAAACAATGAATTGTACATATAAAGTTAAACAACTGTGAACTTTGTGACTAAAATGTTGGAAAATAGTTGAATTTTTATTTTGTAGTACCTGAAAATATGATGTCATTGAAAATACTTTTCCCCCAAGCTTAGGTTACAAATATGTTGATCAAAGAAGCACCATTGACTTAGACCTATGTTTTTATAAAAAAAATTTCAGCTTTTCATTACAGATGAGGTATAGAAATACCTTACTTCTCATAATTATTTTTTAGTTATTAAAACTATATTTTTAGTGAAGAAGCCTCAAAAATGTGGAACAAGATGCAAGAAGCATGGACCTCAGAAGCAGTTGCTAGAGATGAAATTTTGCATGAAGTGAGTTTAATTTTTGAATTGTCTTAAATTCTGAGTCCTTTTTCTTATTTTATTTGAGCTTCATTTATACGCATTTTTCTCTTTTCTTTTATTAATGTGTGGAAGGAGAAAAGGTAGTCATAGGTACTTTAGTCGAAGGGGCAATAAAAAAATGAGATATCAAGTTTTCTAGATAGCAAGATCTTGACAAAAACAGGTTAAAAGACAAATAAAATAATCTAAAAATAAGAGTTACTATGGATAAGAATAACCACCATATATGTAATAGTAGTTGACAATAAGTCTTAATACAGGAGTTAATAACTTTAATATTTTAAATGAGTCAAGTAAGATGACATTAAATTGAAAAACTAATCAATGCAATGAACTTACTTGCTATCTAGTATTGATGTCAGTATCATGGTCTCATATCTTTTTTTTTCCAACCAATTTTTAATTTAAAAAATACTAGCCAACTCATCACTTTTCTTGTTTTCTAGTCATTCTATAAAGCGTAGTAGTATTCTGTGGGCAGCATTGTTATCTTAATGCACAGTTATGATAGGAGGTGTGGTTCTAGCACATCCAATTCTTTTTCATCAACAGATGATGGGAAAGAAATTGATGGAAAAAAAATTTTATCATTTGTCCACAACTCAGACTTCAATGTCAGCATCTACTTCATTAAAATCTTCAAAAGTTTTGGCTTCAGAAAACTGAATGATTTTGTAGTTTTCTCCATTCTTTGCTGTAGATTACATTTTCGGGCTCAGAACAGATGTCCTGTTTTTTGTTCAATTCCAGTGAGGTAGCCAAAAAAATTTTTGAAAAGAGATGAGCCGGGCTCGGCCCGAGCCCGAACCCGAGACGGACTCGGGCCCTTTAACTTCAAGCAGTTTTCGGGCTCGGGCGGGCTCGGGCTCGATCTCATATTAAGATAGTCAGTTTTTATACAAATACAACGTTCACGGAATAAAATATTGGGATACTTAAAGAGCGTAAGAACAGTTTTTCTTAATGGCAGAATTGTTGGCTTTGTTCAGGAAGAGTTTCAGAGAAATGACATCTATCAATCACCTTATCTCCCACACATCGTTTCGCAGCTTCCGCACATCGGAAAGCAAGCGATCTGCTGGGCTGGTTCAATTGATAATTGCTGCACATGAAAAATTAAAATAATAATAATAATAATTCAAAAAGATAGCACCCACTTATAATATATTTGCTATTACTATTACGATATACCATATTGCAGTGCATGAAATTAAAAATATATATTGATGTTTGATACACTCGAACTCGGGCCGGGTCGGGCTCAAAACAGGACAATATCACTCGGGCTCGGGCGGGCTCGGATTAAAAATTCTCGGGCTCGGGCCTTCATAAGTGAGCCCGAACTCATCTCTAACGGCTATGGTTCAACTTCGGAAATGAGTATGGTTAATTTTAGTTCTTTCCTATGGTCAAAAAAGGAAACTTTCTGAGTTTTTGGCTTTGCCCCGTCTAAATTCCATTTTCTACTTCTTTCACAAAGCTTGCTATTATCAATGGCATCTAGTCTTTTTCACTACCTCTTTCCTATATCCAACTTTGAAACTTCTAACCAACACTTTATCAAAAGGTTATCTCAAAGCAAGTATTTGGTGAGAGAGAAAGACTACTTTTACTGCTTGCTTTTCTGGGATCTTGTCGTGAGTCTTACAGTTGATGTTGTAAAGAATTTTTTTAGCAAATCCATATTTAATTACTTTTGCTAGTTGCTCGCCTCACAATTTTTGAGAAATGGTGTTGTGGCTTTTTTTAAATATTTTCCAACTGCCCACTGTTGTTCTTTAAATCAGCATTTTCCTTTGATGCATTGTGTTCAAGAAGGACATTATGATCCTTAAACTGTTAGAACCATTTTATTGGACACCATTATAAATCGGGATATCTAGCCATTTCAATAATCTTCATCCCATTTTTGTGCTTCAAAGTGTTCTAGATTCAGTCTCTTCTTCTGAATATTGTTGAAAAAGCTGGATGTTTGATATTCTTTTTCAGTTCGTCTCTTTTTTCCTCTGTTATCTATAGTTTCTAAAATTTTTTTCTATTTTTTAACTGTTTATGCATCAATTTTTGCTTGGCACATGCTGTTTCTTTCCTTCTGAACTTTCTACTTTTTACTATCTGTATGAATACTTGTCAGTTTGTCTTACGTTTTTAAATTGCTTAATTCTTACAAAAATAGTTTTATAATTTTGAAATCTAATGATAAAAGATTATGCATGGTTAACAATGTTTGATCTTATTTTATAATTATGTTAATAAAATATCTATATGTTTTAGGTTATAAACTGCAGTTTTTTTTGTTTTTTTTTCAGGTCTTTAAGTCTCTTTCCGAAGAAATTAATAGGAAAATTAACTGTGTTGAAGAACAGCAAAGAAGTTGTATTTCAATGAAAGAAGCTTGTATAAAAGAAATAAGTGAAATAAATGAAAATTTTAAATGTTCTACTAGTATCCTACAAGATAAAATGATGTATTATAAAGAAAAAGCGAAAAAACTGGTAAATATTTTTCATTCCTTCATAAGACTTCATATATATTCAAAAAAAGTTGACTCTTCGGTTTTCCTTCCCATTACTGTTATACAAGTACAAATCAATATGTAATAGTAATGAGTAGAGGTGCAAAAACGCAATACATACTATACACCGCCAGCTTGGTTTATACCATAAAGAGACTGCAGTTTTGTCAGGCCCATCATTTAGTGGGGTCAGGAGAGGTCAATTGCCCCCCCCCCCCCCCCCCGGCTTTAAGAAATCAATGTATTTGCATATAAGTGGGTGTGGTTTTTGATGTTTTCCGATGAAATTGCATTGTGTTAGGACCCGTGCCCCCCTCTCAGAAAAACTTGAAATGACGGCCCTGAGTTTTGTTCTTATTAGAACTCATCAGTCTATAATAGACTGCAACTGATCTGCAGGCAGAAAAAATCTTAATTGATGCAATACACCATCAGCTCGTGAAATTCCATCCATGGACTGCAGTTTCGTGCTTATTATGCACTCATCAGCATGGAATAGGAATTAAACGATCTTGAACTTACGGCTTTATCTTAATTGATGATTTTTGTGTCCAGCTTGGCTTTGTGAGATGTTTGGTTCCTCCAGTTTGCACCTCTATAGTTGGGGCCAGGGTGTAAAAAAAAAGCCATGTTTTTTTTTCTTTTTTTTTTTTTAAATAAAAAAAATCGGATTTTTTTATTAAAAAAAATAGAAACTTCAGTTATTAATTAATTTACATTTATGAATGACTTACATTTAAGTTTTTAAAAATACAAAAACACCTTTGAAGTAAATCTTCACCAGTAAGGAACCCAGAAAAAAATGTTAGGAGCTAATCTGAAAATAATCCTGTCTACTAGCTAGGATAAAAATCAAATGGGACAGGAAGCTCAACCCAGTCCTCACTTCATTCAGCCCCCCCCCCCCTTTATTTTGCTTTTGTTTTGTAAAGCTGGAATATATTCCATTTCATCTAGGATAAAGACTGCCCTCCCCCCAAGTTGCTAATGCAAGACATAGAAAATTCATCTTCTGTCTGGTTGTTTTTGTTTTTTCTTTCACTGAAAGTATATCACACACATCCTATCATGTCCCTCCCCCTCAATTCACTCTTTGCAACACCTGCCCTGCAGCTGCATGTATTTTCTTTATTTCACATCTTAGACAAAACAAATAGCAGTATTTGTGCCACATATTATTTGGACTGCAACCTTCCACCATCTGTGGAGGGGGGATGTAGGATTACTGTTCCATTTATTAGATGGAAATCAAAGCTCTAAGAGACAATGGTAAAAATAATGAAATTGGGATTGTCCAAGAGAATTTTATAAGGATTAAAATAAAAAGTGATTTAAATCAATGATTTTTTTTTAATCAATTGATTTAAATCACAATTTAAATCACTGACACTCTGGTTGGGGCAAACCTAGCCTGGCAGCGTCATAATGCGTTATCAAGATCTTCGTGGCCTTTGCAATACTGCCAGTTTAAGTATGCCCTAACTGAAGTTATGAGTTTTTTCCCATCTTATATTCTGATCTAAGCAATTGAAGATTGCTTATAATTTTCTTTGAAGTGCAGGTATTGAGCAAGCAATTTAGTTTCTTTTTCATCTCGCATCTCTATATAATATAAAAATCAAATGAGCTGATAACACATGTAACACAGAAGAGATGTGAATTAAATCCACTAAACAACCAATCAGAAGTGACTACATGTGTATGCTTTTTAATTGTTGCCAAAAACAAAAATGAGTAAAAATAATTATAAAGTATAATGTGTGAAATCACCAAAAATTCCAAATGCATAGATACCATGAAAAGGCAGCTAAAAGAATTCAATTAGATTATTAAATAATAAAATAAAGCTGCATTGCAAACTTAGTTTTAAGCTAACTGCACTGAAAATTAAGAGGGCAAATAGACATTAATCAGTTAATTTAACCTAAGCCCTCATTTGCAATATAGCTTTGTTCTACTTTCAGTCTCTTTAAATGCTCACTGCACACTTGCATTTGGATTTTTTGGTGCTAGTACACACTATTATGAATTGTTGAAACGTGATTTAGCATCAACACTCAACTGAAATATTTTGCTTACAATTTATAGAGAGAAGAATTAGAATCCTCTCTTGTGAAGGTGAAGGAAGAACCAAGACCTCAATCCAAAACACACCAGAGTTTGTTTTCTTAATTCCATTTTTGTCTATAGCACAACTTTATTGTGATTTGGCATTATATTTTTGAATTTGCTTTCCATGAAAGATTTCACAAAACATTTGATTACATAAAGTAGTTTTTGTATCGATTTTTAAATTGAAAAAAAAAAAAAAAACAATATTTTATATGGATTCTTTTTTTTTTTTTTTTTTTTTACAAGCATCTATTGAGGTATTTTTGTCAAAAAATAGTTTGTAAAAAGTTTTTTACCTGTAAAAAATATTAGACTAATCATCTTTTTTTTTCTCTTACTACCTGCAGTGTAAAAGATAATATCTGCAAAATTGATTGAATTAATTTTACCACCAACAATGTAAAAAGTTTGTTATTTATGATTAAACAAAAACTGCTGCACTATATTTGAGTCGTTTAGAATCAAAACCCGTTAAGTCTGTTTTCTGTGAAAAACAATTTTATTTTAAAAAATGTATGTTTATAAGCTCCTTTACCAATGGCTTAAAGGTTACAGATCAAAAACCACTAGATCTCAACAAAAGTGAATATAAAGTAAAAGTTTTAAGCCAAAACCCTTTTAGATCCATAGTTCCGCCTCCGGAACTGTGGGTTTTGATTCCAAATGACTCATTTGTTAAAATTGATTTGCATTCAATGTGACCTTAATCAGTAAATAAAACTTACCGTTCATACTCTTATTTTCTAACAAAGGGTCTAATTGTGAAGTGTGACAAATGATTTACTGTGTCTCCAAAGAAGGATATTTTGGGGGGAAAAAAAGAAAACTTTAGAATTCGTGCAAAAATTGTTTATGAACAAGATTCATTTTGAGAGTAGTTAAACTTTGAATAAAAGTTATGTTTAAAATGTTTCGTTGTTGAAAGTTTTTTATATAGAAATTCGTTTGAGTTGAAATAAAGAATTGCTTTTGTAGCATTTCTCAAAGTATTCATTGATGCTATGCACTAAAATAGAATACACTCAGAAAATCATGTTTGTATGAGTACATAAATGTATATATTTGTAAATTGTTTTAATAAAAGTTTATTTAAATAATTTCATTGTAGTGTATTTGCTTTTATGTCAGCATCTTGTTTGTTTTAAATTATCTTGTTCAGGAAGTTTTTATGACATTTAAAAGTTACGAATTCTTAGCAAATGTAGAATTAAAATGCGGTTATTGCGTTGAAAATTTTCAAAAAGTGTGTGTTAAGTTTGCAAGTTACATACAAAAAACTTTGATGAAAATAATTTCTAAACATTTTATACAAACTGTTTCTACAACATTTTCAATTTTATCTCATTCCTCTTACCGAAAAATGAAAACTTAGAAAACTATTCTTGAACAAAAATTACTCATTGAAAGAAGGGAGCAAGTACTACTAAATAAGAAAGATTGACTACTAAGAAAATTCTACAATTTCATAGATTATTTTTTTGTAACAAGCTGGGATTTTACAGGTTTCCACTAGTTTCCTGCAAAAAAAAAAAAAAAATATATTTGTAACCTAGTGGAACTTCGGTGGAAAACTCAGTTTATTCATTAATGCACACAAAAAATAAAGTAAAAATAAACTAGTAAATATTAGATAAATATAAAAATTAACAAAAATTTTAAGTAATGTATCACGGATGGGGGGAGGGGCATCAAAGGATGCAATTAATTGCGTTTTAGGACATTTTGGGAAAAACAACAAGGGGGAGTGTTAGTGTGCCCCATCCTTTTCCCTAGACGCTATCAAAGATCACGTGCAGTTACGGTTTTTTTGGGGGGGAGGGGGCTTAATTTCGAAAAACCTCTAGAGAGAGTCCTGAACTGCATTAATTTTCATAATATTGTAAAATATAATTTACAAATACACTTGATTTTTTTTTTTTTTAATTTAAAGGAATTTTTTACCAACTCCATTCCTTCACTTCACATGGTCAAAGATGGTCTAAAATTGCACACTTAAGACTTCAATTTCGAAAATGTTTCAGATGAAAATATGAAACTATATTCCTTTCTTTCTACGGGCACATCAAAGATGCTCCATAACTGCGATTTTTTGCTTCAATTTCAAAGCATTCCTGGGGTGCTAGGGTAGAGGGGCACCTAAACCCAATCCTTTTCCTTAGTTTTCTCAAACTTGGCGTATAAATGCGTTTTTAGGCCCTCCATTTCAGAAAAATTCTGGTGCAGAGTCCCTTCCCGTAACGTCGCAGTATAACATACAAGCGCACTGCTTCGAGGACTTCTATCTCGAAAATATGAAGCAAAATCCTGTATCTCATCAATATCTTTATTGACTTTAAAATTAACTAAGATTGTGTTTCAAGATTTCAATTTCAAAAAATTTACTGGGGCAGAGTTCCGTACTTTAGTTCTAACGTCATCCGAGACAGCTTACGTTCAAGGCCGTAGCCAGCGGGGGGGGTCAGGGAGTCAGAACCCCCCCCCCCCCCGAAATTTTCAAACCTCAAAAGTTTTTAAAAAGTATTCAGCTAAAAAAGAAAAAAAGAAAAAAGAAAATTTCAAGTTTTGATAGTCGGAGGTCCCCCCCCCCCCCCCGAAGTTGTGACGGGTCTGAGGTTTTTGATGATATAAAGAAAAATTAGAATAATAAAAATAAAAAAAATTCTTTGAATAAACTTGAATAGAGGTCATTCCATGTCAAGTGTACGAGGCGTCCCCACTCGACCCCCTCCGATTTTGATGAAATTTTTTTTGGATGTATGTATAAGACTTGCATGAAACCATACCAAATTATAGCTCCATAAGCCTTATGGTTCAGCCAGTAAAAATTATTTTAGAAAGGCCTCTTTTTCGTGTCTTGAAAGAACTGTCCAAATCGTCAAGTTTGTGCTTTTATTGCTCGCGACCTAAGACGATTATCAGACTCAAATTTGGTGATTCTGATCACTGTTTAGGGTAGAATAGCCTACTTGTGTAACAGAAGCTCCATGCACTGTAGATTTTTTGCAATTTGCTGCCAAAGTTGGTAAAAAATCGTATTTTGGCAAATTTTGACCATACCTTATCAGCTTGTATCTGCTAAGAGAATGACTTTCTGAAGCTAATTCTTTCCTCGTTTGTAGCCTGATAGTTCGTCCGAAAGGTGGGCTAGTGGCATCTCGATAGCTCAAATAATTGCTGAATTATGCGAGTTGAAATTCCAGTCAAATTTTTTTTTTCTCAATTTTGTATCAATTTCAAAGGGCAATATCTCGCAAGGGTCATCCTAAATTTCAATTTTCTTTACGTCATTGGAAATAACACACTTTTCTTAACTAAAAAACGTTATTTTTATTTTTGAGACAAACCAGTTTCAAGGGGATATTGCAGATCAAAA
The DNA here is from genome assembly GCA_038373865.1 of Uloborus plumipes. NCBI lineage: Eukaryota > Metazoa > Arthropoda > Arachnida > Araneae > Uloboridae > Uloborus > Uloborus plumipes. Next base: position 10,359 of record JAXGGA010003159.1, read on the forward strand.
ATGTGTACGTCATTCAACGTGAAATCAAAAAAAAAAAAAAAAAAGACATAGACCTCAAAAGTTGATGTCAATTTGTTCTATTATTATTCGCAGGAGCTATTGTACTTATGTTCTGATGAAAAAACCCTTTTTTAGATATTTTTGAACTTAAGTGTTTGAGTGTGCATTCATAAAATCTCAAGAAAAAGCAAAAAAAAAAAAAAAGTTTCGTTTTTAACAAAAATAATTACCTTCTTATCGCTGCTATAAGAGCTTGAGTCTCTCTATGTGTTATTTTTAAGCTCTTGAAACAGAATTTCGGATGATATGTCACTTGGCAAGGTTATAGGTCATTAATGTTTCAAGGTCATAAAAAGCATTTTCCCATTTTTCATCATTTTTGTTTATGGGCAAATTGCAATCACAGGCTGAAAGACACATCCTCGGCAGTATAAAGAATGGATTTTCAATTACTACTTATCATATGTTCAATTACTATTGTTATCATTTATTTACACGGTGGAAATAATTGCAATATTCAACTCTATCGAAAACTTTCGTTATCGCTTTTTAGAAAAATAGCTCTGCAGTCCTATTATACATATTTTTTATCACGTACACACCATATTAACTGTTTAATTTATTATTTATCTCTTTTATTAATTGTTTTTATTTTATTTATTTATTTATTTTGAAAAAGGAAACAATGCTTTTTATGAATTTAAGATATTAATGACACCTTGCCAAGTGACATATTATCCGAAATTCTGTTTCAAGAGCTTAAAAATAATACATTGGAAAAGACTCAGGCTCTTATAGCAGCGATAGGAAGATAATTATTTCTGTTAAAAACGAAACTTTATTTTTTTCCATTTTTTGAGTTTTTACGGATGCGCACACAAAAACTAAAGTTCGAAAATATCTAAAAAAGGTTTTTTTTTTAAATCAGAACATAAAAACAATAGCTCCTGTAAATTTTAATAGAACAAATTGACATCAACTCTTGAGGTCAATGTCTTTTTTTCTTTAATTTCACGTTGAATGACGTACACATTTTTGATCTGCAATATCCCCTTAAAACTGGTTTGTCTCAAAAATAAAAATAACGTTTTTTTTAGTTATGAAAAGTGTGTTCTTTCCAATGATGTAAAGAAAATTGAAATTCAAGATGACCTTTGCGAGATATTGCCCTTTGAAATTGAGACAAAATTGAGAAAAAAGAAATTTGACTGGAATTTCAACTCGCATAATTCAGCAATTATTTGAGCTATCGAGATGCCACTTGCACACCTTTCGGACAAACTATCATGTTACAAACGAGGAAAGAATTAGCTTCAGAAAGTCATTCTCTCAGCAGATACAAGCTGATAACGTGTGGTCAAATTTGCCAAAATGCGATTTTTTACCAACTTTTGGCAGCAAAGTGCAAAAAATCTACAGTGCGTGGAGCTTCTGTTACACAAGTAGGGTATTCTACCATAAACAGTGATCAGAATCACCAAATTTGAGCCTGATAATCGTCTTAGATCGCGAGCAATAAAAGCACAAACTTAACGATTTGGTGATTTTTTTTCAAGACACGAAAAAGAGGCCTTTCTAAAATAATTTTTATTGTCTAAACCATATGGCTTATAGACTTATAATTTGGTATGGTTTCATGCAAGTTTTATATGTACATCCAAAAAAAAATTTCATTAAAATCGGAGGGGGTCGAGTGGGGATTTTCTCGAAGTTTGGGACACTTGACATGGAATGACCCATAGTTCTGCGCACTATTTCGCCAAAGGAGTTTTTTTCTATCTTTTCAACTTAAAACTTAAATTATTCCGTCTCTCCTGCTGGTCTATAATCTTTAACGGGATAACAAAATTTATGGCACTTGTCGTTGAGATTTATTTATCATGGAAAGAGACAGAAGATCCTCTCCTTTACGCCACAAAACAAGTGTGGTCCCCTTTTGGGCTTACTGCGAACAAATTAGCAAAAAGTATAAGATTTTTTAAAAACTTCTATCTCTTAACACATTGATCACAGTAAAAACAGATACAGATGTTTAAATCAGTTATTGTTATTATCAATGGAGAGGTGATGAGTTAACGAAAATGCATTCTTTGTTTTCTGGGTGCGGAGTGTTTTGTACTATATTTCTCGACCCCTATAGCACATAGCAATTTATCGTCGCACTCCTTTATGTTCCTTCCTTCGGTCCCACGGATCCCACGTCTCCAAGTCGCAGAGAAGGTCACCAAGTCGCAGAGTTTCTTTAATTATCTTTTCTTCAATTTTTCAAACATGATGTCGTCATAAATTCTGATAAATTTATTTGAATGCAGGAGAGGAGAAAGACTCCTTTCCTTCTTCCCGAAAGCCTATTAATTAACATCTTGTCCATTTCTTCAACTTCGCTCTCCTTCCTGTTAGTCCAACATACTCCCAATCATAGGTGGCTGGAGCACCAAGAAATTGGGGGATCAAAAGAAGTTTGTGAGGAGCTTAGGGCGGCACCCTAAAGTTGTTTTTTTTTCTGTAAAATTTGCCTATATTATTGGATTTTAACAAATGACCTCCAAAAACTTTAATACAGTCTGAAATGCAGGATGGATTTTACTGTAGATATCCCCTTTGCAATTCAAAGTTCCTTTCTTGTGAAATAAGATGAGGAAAAAAAAATTTTTGTGTTATTTTCAGTTTTTAATTTTCATGAAATAAATCAATCTACACAGTAAATAACCGACCGTTAATTTTTCGCTCCAAAAAGTGAAGGGCAGGGCCCCTTTACTTTCGGAAGTGAAGGGGAGCAGGTGCCCCCTTGCCCCCCCCCCCCCTCCGTACGAACAGCCTTTGCTCCCATTGCGTCATAAAAGTTGCATTGTTTATTTTTTTTTTCAAACAAACTTTCTTCACTTCGAACCCCCCCCCCCCCCGAAAAAAAATCCTGGCTACGGCCTTGCTTACGTTGTTTGTTTGTATCTCAGAACCAGACTAACATAAGTCCATTTTTTTAATTTTTCAGGAGAGAGCGAAAACGATTGTCGAACACCTGCAAAGGATGGGCTTTGTGCTCTTTTAATGCTGCTAAATAATTGAAGGAATTTCTTGAACAGAATAACGTTTTCATGGGTCGATGCGGAATAAGATTCTATATATAATACAGTAATAAGGTGAAAATCGCCTTTTTTGGACTTTCGTTGCTCTGGTTCTGAGGTATACATTTACTCTTGAGAATACGCCAGTTACACTGGCGATACAGGGTTGCCAGATTTGAGAACTGTAAATACGGGACAGCTTTATGTGGTGGTTGGGGGTTGGGGGATTGAGAAATGAAGTCTAAAGGTTGAATTTTTACAACCTTGACTTTAACCTTTTAACTGTCATGCCCGAGATAATCTCGGGCACAGCACTGGTGTTCGAAAATGTCACGCCCGAGTATTACTCGGGGTATTTTTTTTTTTTTTTTAGTGCATCGTTTTGTTATACCCGAATATATATCGGAAGACGTTTATTTCGGCTTCATCTCTTTGTCAAACCCGACTGTTTCTCGGGTTTGTGCTTGGAAAAGTGTTTCCAGTTATACCACACAAGACTGAATTGCAGAAAGGTATTCACTTTTATTTGTTTAAATTTTATTTTTCATTTATTTATTTTTTAGATTTTTTTTGTTTTTTTCATTTTTAGAAAATAATGCTCCACTAGAAGCGAACTTTACAACTGCCATGTTGAGTGACAGCCGCCTCAAGCAAATATGCAGTTGCTACAAAACTTTAAACACTTTACCCATATATGCTTCAAAATATCAATTTTTAACCACTAAGTATATTTTATTTTGTACTAAACATTTGATTTTTACAATAAAAAAAATTTGACAATTTGTGCACCCAAATCATCAAAATAACTTGACAGTTAAAGGGTTAATATTAAACCTTTCTCACAAATATACATGAAGAAAAAAATACACAATGATCATACGAATGAAAACTACATTTTTTACCATTGCATAGTCATTTTTCTTAACATTAACTATTGTATAAGTTCGTATTTAACTGTTATTAACCGCCTTTTTCCTGACATAGGTGCATCATTGCGAATTTTGTCAGGTTGGCAAAAAGTAAAAATTCAATGTAAATTTTCAAAAAAAAAAAAAAAACAGCAAAAACCAAGAACACTTATATGTAAATACATTAATTTCCTAAAACCGGGTGCTTGGAGGAAATTTACACCCCGTCATGATTCTCGTAACGACATGCCTATTTTGGCGTATAAGATACAATAGCCGCTTGTATTGATGTTTCAAAAAAGCTTGACGTACCAGTGAGGAAATTTGAATATGTGCAAAATAATTTAATGAATCAATAACAAAATTTGGATTACAATTGAGAAAACATAAAATTAAACTTAGCTACTTGAACTAACTATTAGAAGATAGCCTAAAATAAATTAAAAAAAAAAAAAAAAAAACAATATTCAATATCTTCAGGAGGGAAAAGCTGTACAGTTTTTTCAATACTATATTAATGTATTAATAATTCTACTGCTAATGTCGGAAAATCTTTATTTTTTTGAAATCATATATTTGCTACTTGATTTTATTGCTGTAATAATTATTCCTAAGTTCTGCTATGTCCTTAATTTGCCATAAAGCTCGTTGCAATTTCTATTACTGCCGTTCATTGTGAAAATCATGCATCTTTACATTTTTAAATTGCATATTTGTTTGCTAAAGAGAAAAACATTTAGTTACATCTTTTAGTATTAAAGAAAAGAAAAGCAAATTTCCGAAGATAAATATCCAGTAACTAATAGTAGCTGAACACTTATATTTCTTTCATAAGAAAAATTTTGAGAAGGGCGAATATAATTGACTGTTACAGTGATTCCTGTTCTAACTGAATATAATACTATCATTATACTTCAGATCAGAAAAACATGATTGAATCAATATTCTTATCACTCTATTTCACATTTTTTGTTTTCCTTTATTTTGTCTGAAAACAATGTTTTGTTTTGTAAAATGTTGCCGCTAGCTTAGAATACGGGACTTCCGCCGTCCCGTATCAAGGTTCTCCGGGACGCGGGACAATTTTTCAAAAAACGGGACTGTCCCTTGAAATCCTGGACGTCTGGCAACCCTGCTGGCGAACCACAGAGTGACTAGAATAGGTTTTCTCTGCACTGACACTGCACGGACTGAGTAACGACATTTACAGAGGGTAATTTGTTCTTGACATTGCAGCAAAACCTAGCGAAACTAGGATAGGTTTTCCCTGCACTGTCACTGCACGGATTGAGTAACCACATTTACAGAGGTAATTTGTTCTTGACATTGCGGCAAAACCTAGCGAAACTAGGATAGGTTTTCCCTGCACTGTCACTGCACGGATTGAGTAACCACATTTACAGAGGTAATTTGTTCTTGACATTGCGGCAAAACCTAGCGAAACTAGGATAGGTTTTCCCTGCACTGTCACTGCACGGATTGAGTAACCACATTTACATAGGTAATTTGTTCTTGACATTGCAGCAAAACCTAGCGAAACTAGGATAGGTTTTCCCTGCACTGTCACTGCACGGATTGAGTAACCACATTTACAGAGGTAATTTGTTCTTGACATTGCGGCAAAACCTAGCGAAACTAGGGTAGGTTTTCCCTGCACGGACTAAGTGACGACATTTACAGAGGTAATTTGTTCTTGCCATTGCGGCAAAAACCTAGCGAAACAAGGATAGTTTTTCTCTGCCCACCTGCCCCTGATACTGTACGGATTGACGGGGCAAAACCCCGCTTAAAGAGGTTTTCGCTGCACTGATACTGCACCAGATGAATAACACCGGCTTTGAGATAGGTAACCCAACATGCATTTGGCAATTGTATTAAATATTTAAAACCAAACCATGCCTAGTATTAATTCAAAAGTACTGGACTGTAGCTCAATAGATCTCGATTAATACTCAGAATCAAAAAAAGTGAAGTCAATTTTTTAGGAAAAATAATTTATTTAAAAATATATAACTTTAAAAGATCCTTTACTGATCGCTTAAAGGCAGTCGATCAAAACCACTAGATCTCAACAAAACGTAAATAAAAATTAAGTATAAAGCAGTCAAGGCCGTATAAGTTTTCCTTTTTTTTAAAAAATAGCAAAAAAAAAGGTTTTTTTTTTCCTTTCAACTATTAAACGTGTGAAAATTTGAAAAAGTACAAAAAAAAAAAAAAAAAAAAAAAAAAAGACAAATCAAATTCTTATTAGCTGCAAAACATACTTGAAAACAAGACTCTCATTAGCACTTCCAGCTCTCTTTCCCAAATCATATCAGGCTCAAGGCAAGCCACTTGCCAGTTTGATCGGCGTCCCCCCCCTCCTCCATAAAACTTATAAAGCTTACACCACTCAGATTTTTACCTCCTAATCGCCGGGCCCCTAGTTTCCGACTAGGCTGAGATTGCTTCTCACCGCGCTGATTCAATTAAGAGGATACTTTGTTGGTCCCTATTTATAAGCATTTGTAACCCTCGAGGGATTTTAATAGCTTAACATATCTTCAATCAACAAGACCACACAAAAACAGATACATTCACAGACCCTCTGCTTTGTTGGACGCTCACCTATCTTAGACAAAGTTACTTAAAAAAAATTCCATTTACAAATGCTTGAAAACTTCGTTAAATGTAGCTGTGTAAGCAGAAACGTCATTTCAAGTTTTTCCGGGTGGGGGGGGGGGGGGCAAAGGGTAAAAACACAATACAATTTCACCAACAGCAAAAACCACGCCCACTTATATGTAAATACATTGATTTCTCAAAGTCAGGGGGGGGACAAATGACCCCCCCCTGCCCCCTAAATGACGGGCCTGGCTGTAAACCTTGAATTTTAAAGTTTCTAACACAAATGGTGAGGGGGGGAGAGGTTTGCATCAAGGTGCGCGAAACTCAGCTCCTTGATCAATAAAATATTCTGCGTAATGCAAAAATCATATTTCAGCATTTTTTGTAGCATATTTTCAAAAATATTTTTTTGTGACTCACATGTTTCATTTCTGACTATTCATTTAATACTTAATTCAGTATTTTAGAAGTTACTTTGTAATTGATCCCTTTATTAATATGTTAAGCACGAGAAAAAAAATTACCCTACCTGTATTCTTTTTCGTTTTCTGCAGTACTAGTGATTGAAAGAGAAATTGTCGTTATAATTATTTTTAATATCTATTTTTAATCTTTAAAAGATGTGTCTTTCAAAGTTTTAACAATTTCGTCCAATCAACTATAAAAACGTCAGAGACTGGAAAGTGCAAATGAAATGCTTTAAAGAATTTTAACTGTTCTAGAGTCTTTGAAAATCATTAAATACCTTTTTGAAACTCCTTTAAAAGTGCTTCAACCCTATTTCTTATCAAATAAACTATGAATTAACTAAATGGCCAGAATGGCCATGGTAGATGGTTACTCTCTCGTTAATTATTTTTTAAATGCCTACACTATTTCTTTTAAAGAATTTTATGTGTTTTATGCTATTGGTTATTTTATGTTACCAAGTGCTGTGTCTGTCGGTGAGTTGGGGAACTGATCAAAAACTACTATGTAACTATAGTGAAAACCGATGTAAGCAAGTGATGATGTGTTAATCTTTTCGCCTCCCTTGTTCTTCCTCTCTGTCGCCTAATGTTCAAAAACATTTTTTTATGCTTTGATTAATCTTAATTTGCAAAGGAATGCAGAAAATTTATGAGATCGTTGTTTGCCTACTTTTCCAACATGTTTTTGAAGTCCCAATTGCCCCATACAAGGCCTCAAAATGCAGAAATTTAAATCATTTTTTAAAAAATTTTGCCGGGGGAGAAACCCCCGGACCCGCTAAAATTACGGACATTCTACCCCACTTAAAAAAGTTCTCATTGCATATCTCTCTTGAACCCTTTAATAAAGGTCAGTTCAAGAAAATAATAAGAATAAAGAAATGAAGAAAAAAACACACTAGTATACACCCTAGTTATCAGTAAATTTTGAACGATAGTGCGACTTACATATGCTTGTTCAAAGCATGTTTTGCAAAAAGAAGCGTTAAATTACTCCCAGTAATATTTGACTCCTCAAAAAATAAAAAAGAGAGTTTGAAATTTAATACTATTTCAATTTCAAACATTTTGATGAGCACTTAAATGCTTTAAGGATCCATTGGCTATCATTTTAAGTACTGCAAAAAGTATCTTTAACTAAAAAATAAAATGCTTCGCAAGTTCCTTACTTTGAACTAAAATCGAATTTAAATCAAAGTTCTTTTCTTAACACTGTCTTCGCATCTGTTTCCAATTATAGACATCCAATAGGATGTTCATCAAGTTCAGTGGCTAAATCCCCATTACCCTTTTAAGCTTTAATCGGCTACGGCAAAATACTTCGCACGGAAAATGGAATTTCCCATAGAATTACGCATAGCTATGGTTGCCAGATCGAGTAAGTAACTTATCGGCCTTAATGGAAATAGCAGCTCACGTCAATCACATGTGGACGGAAGGCGGGAAAATGAAAGTAATTTTGGAACTGAGCGAAATTCCATTACTGGAATAGTCTCTAATTTCAATTCGCAAAAGTTTTAAAGATAGGAAGTGTTTCCCTCTTCATGGTTAAAAATGACTTTTTTTTAATTTAAAAAGCGAAGTTTCGAAGATCCTTTTTCAAGTTGAATTTCAGATGGGCAAAATGCATTATACTGAAATTAGAATTTCGACTTCGATTGCTTTTACAGGAGAAAGCTGTATGATTTCTGCACTTCCTTGAACTCAAACTAAATTACTGTACCGTAAAAATCATTGCTTTTTATTCATTTATTTTCTTAAATCTATTGAAAGAATTCAATTCTTTAGATTGTCAAGGGTTAAATGCATTAATTTCTATTTGAAAAGTATTGCAAAGTAAGATTTTTAATTCGATTTTCCTGATCTTTTTTCGAATGAATTAGCACTTTTGCCATCATGAACTAAAAACGTTCTGTATACTGTATGATCGCCGACTGCAAGAAGAGTTACATTCTTCGAAAATTTTCAGAACAACATTCCAGAATATTTTTCAAAGTAATAAATTCTTTTTGCGTTTTTTTTTTTTTGCTGTTGTTTCCTTTCTCTTTCGTTCTTTTTTTCCTCTTCATTTGTTTTTCTTTTTTTCTTTCTTTCTTTATTTTTTGTAATGTGTTGTATAGGTAAGATTCCTTTTTGGAATCTCAGTTCAACGAAGATTTATAATACGTAACACTTTTTTTTTTCACTTTCATTTTAGTGTACAAAAATATTTTCTACTTTAGCGCTGACCATTCAATTTTTCATCTTCCATTTGTACAAAGAAACAAAGAAAATAATCATATTATTGCTGGTAATAAATAAGATGTGACCAAAATAATGAGCAAATACCATTAAAATGGCAAATGTCTTGTTTTTTTCTTATACATATGTTCAGATGCAGATTTTGAACGAATAAGCTATGAGTTATTGAATTTTGAGCAGCTTATCAACATTATATAGTAAATAAAATTGAACTTACATATTTTTTTTGAAAAATAGTTCGATGTTAACTTATACAAGAGTGCGTTTAGTCATCTAAACAACAACGCTTGAGTTAACTGGTACATAAAACTCATATAAGTATTACAAAATCGACTTTCAAACAAAAACAAGTCAAAAAATCTAAAGTTTAAAAATAATCTTAATTTTAATTTCCGTAGCGTAATAAGGAATGGTAAAGATTATTTTAGAGACCCATTACCCCTATAATACTGAGGAAACTTTTAAATTATATAAAATTGTAATTGACTACAGCAATCCAGTCTTGGCTTGATCAGTTTTTCTTAAATAACAAAGATGTATTTACAAACTTTATACACATTCTCCACGCTTTTGTACATTGCTTGGGTGGAATGTGGAAACAATTTAGAATTTACACCCTAACTAATGCTGATTATGCTGTCTTTTTGAAAAAAAAAACTTTGAGAACTATAAATTGCAATTACTCATCCTTTGTCTATAAGTTTTGAATCTGTTGAACTCATTTTTCCATCAAATGATCGCGTTTTTTGCATTGTTTACTGAGAAAAATATACTGAAATACACAAGTGGCTAAAAAATTCTTTTTAGATTTTTTTTACTGCTCACTAGTTTGAAAAAAATATACTATATACAATAGAACCTCGTTTATCCAGATCTCCCGATAATCCGGATCAAATCTGTAGGGAATTTAAAAAAGGTATTCTCATAAAAATTTTTAAATTATGAGCAAAAGAGCGCTACTATAAGCACGTCAAGCATTCGCTTTTTTATCTTAATTAAATGTACAGTTCCTATACATATTGCACGATAAATTATGCTATCCAACAGACATGCCGTACTTGTGGAGCGTTGGAAATTCTTCCCGAAACCACAACAGCTAGATAATAAAAAATAGAGCGATCAAACCCCACACGTGTTCGAAACTGAAGACAGTGGTTTGTTGCTGATAGTTTCAGCCTCTTTATATTAGTTTCGTTTTAAGAACTTTAACTTTCCTTTTATAGAGATCGAAGCGGCCCAGACTGTATTTAAAGGATATAGACGCATTAAAGTTGTTGTGAACAAACTCCACTGTGTGGTTTTCTCGATTATTTTAGTTCAGTCGAACACAGGTTTGATGTACGAAGCAAATTGTTCCTGGGCAGAATGCAGGTGAGAAGCATCTCTGAGTAAATGTGTCGTACAGTGATCCAACTCGTCGTTAAAAAATGACTGGATTTTTTTTTAATGCCTTGAGACTACGCATAAACCTATAAATAACTACCCGGTTGTCGGAGAGAAAAACTGCAAGCATTATTATAATGCGGTTCTGTGTTATTTTTATACCGAACACTGTTTTGATCGTAATAAGAGAGACTTCCGTGGCCAAGGGGGAAAATACTTGCTTCGTATCCCGAAGGCTGTTGGTTCTATTCCCACCATTGCCCTAGATGTTCTTTTCTCTCTCTTCCGATATAAATCTTTCTCGCGTTGTTCTGTATAAATAAAAAAAACTTTACTGTGTCTGTTATTTAGAAGTCCACCCTCCTTGTGAGGCATTGGCTCTCCTCTTCCCCTCAGCCGTGGGACACGACGATAGCAACGACATCGCAATTAAAGGCAATTCTTATTTAAAGATCTGATGGATTTTCGATTTTCCGGATAGCATTTGGTCAATTAGTCCAGATAAATGTGGTTGCACTGCATTCATTTTTTTCGAACAGTAAGGGGATCCTTTTCGTCAAAATCTGAAAAAAAAATATAAGCCCAAGAAGTCAAATCTGCTTTATTTATACTGTAGCTCTAGATTCTACATTTAGTAAAATCGTACTAATCATAATACTGATGTAACTTTTAAATTACATAAAATTCTAACTGACAACAACAATCCAGTCTATTTGACTTGTTTGACTACAAACTTTATACTCATTCTCCATGCTTTTATACATGGTTTGGGTTGGAATATGAAAACAATATACACCCCAACTAATGTTGATTATGTTGATAATTTATTATTAATAAGTTGGGATATATGATATTTAAATTTTTATAAAGAATAAAAGAGAGAAAGCTGCCCGATATGAACTGTCACTGTGAGCTGCAGTCCCATCCTAGCAAAATTTTCGGGTGACAAAATCGTCTAACAGCACTGAGCGAGAGGGGGTTGCAAATGTAATCAAAGCGGGGCCCGACAGTGTCTCATTACGGGGATGGACTATTGCATTGCATGCATTTGGAAGGGAGAGAGAGCAGATAATGCGCTTTCCCTAAGTGCATTAGATACGGATTTGCGCTTCCAAGGGATTGACGCCACATTTGGCAGAAGCGCGATCGTCTTTGGCTGGATTTATTCATTGCTTAGGGGTGTGCACTAGTGCCGGTACTCCAATCCAGTGCTGCTTTTTCAGCGAAAGATGTTTTTTTTTTCTTCATAAAATGTGTTTTGATTTTTGCCTCTCATTTAATTTAATACAAAGAAAATTGAACTTTTTTTTCTTTGATCAATGACAAATTGCAATTTATTTTTATTTTTAACCTCAGTTTGCCGTGTAGCTCCTTTTTCAGATTGGCCCTGGAGTCTGCCACATTCAAGAATTTTCACGTTTTTTAACTGAAGTAATTATTTTGCATTTCATTAGGGGAAAAAAATGGGGCGACACAAAGAAATCCATTTCGTGGAAATGAATACTGCCACTTCCAGCAGTCAATAACGGAAGAAGAAATAAAAATATTTTTATAAAAAATAAAACCGACTACAATGAAAATTGCTCTGAAAAGTAAAAAAATAATTTTACTCTTTGAACACTATCGATACCACTTTCGGATAAAAGTTTTGAAGTCGGCGCAAAAATAATAGATAGAATCATACGTCACTACAATTAAACAATGTAGCACTACAATGCGACAAGCACTATCATTGAAACTACTCGTAGTTTCGATGGCAAAGCATCATTTGCATCTATATATATAAAGATGACGGTGTTCGTTTGTCTGTTTGTACGTTTGTAACCGCTGGCCAGAAGCCCCCACAGCACCTACAGACCTGAAACTTGGCTCAAAAATTCGAACGTACCCCGCCCTCGTGCACCTCGAAGCCCAAATTTTTAATTTCGAATTAGTTATTTTTAAATTAATTAATTAGTCTCATTTTTGGTGTATCCACCATAATTGAGGGGGGAAAACCTTCCCCCACCCCAAAACATTATATATCGTTGGAGAGGGGTTTTTTTTCTGAAAAAGAAAAGTTTTAGCACGTTTTTGTCCGTTAATTAGGGCAGGAGATATTAATTAATCAAATTTAGTCAATTTTCAAGGCATAATTCTACACAAAAAGGAAATACTAGATCCATTTTCCGTACAAGCTGCTCTTTCTTCCGTGGTTTAAATTTACGTATAGAGTTAAGCCTTGAAAATTTACTGAATTTGAGTATATCTCCTGTCTTTTTGATTTATTTGGCGAATTGTTTTAAACTTTAAAAGGACTTTTAGTGCAGTTTAAAAGGTTGTGGATAAAACGGTAAGACTAGAATTTTCTATGCGATATTTTAAAAAAACTCAATGCATTTACAGCTTTTAAAATACTATGAGATTTATAGCTGCGATGCCTAATTAGTGAATTTGAGGTATAATATAAGGATATGTTCTTAAAAATTAAAGTTTTGCTGTGGCCAATAACTCTTACAATATTTTCAGAAAATTATAGTAATTGGCCCCCTATGATGAGAACACTATTGATAACTCTAAATGTTTAGCAACAAAAAAATCAGATGAAGAATTTAATGTATTAAATAAGCTCATGTCTCTAAAAGACTTCCAAAATATTTTTGGAGGCGAAGTGGACAAGAATTTATTGCCGGACCTTAAACTAGGATTCATCCGATAAAAGCACCGAAATATCAGAAGGAAGTTTCAAATAACACATGACCCTTATACAAAGTTTGGCGCTTTTTTTTTCAGAATGATTTTTCTAAAAACTACTCTACCAATACTGAAATACTGACTGCAATTATAACAACAAATGCAAATCAGACTAATGAAGATATGTGACAGCAGCAACAGTTGTGATAACTCCTCTGAAAACTCCTATAAATTTGTATACACCATCTACTTCGGTTAATCTGTGCTTTGGGTCCCTTTTCTCGCCAAACACGGATTTCGGTTTTGTCGCCATAGAAACGCCATTTCTGCGTAATGTCTCTCGGAGCTTTCAACTACGCGAGACAACAAGGAAAAACGCGCCAGTTGGCGATTTTTTGAAAATACGCCAAGCAGGGACCCAAAGCGCATTTTCACCTCTACTTCAAACAAAACAACTCATTGTAGCAAATTTATCGATGACTACCAACAAAATGCGCCAAAAAGTAGGAGAAAATTTCTTAATAGGATAGACAATTGAACCATTCTTTATAATTTCTGAGAGTTACAGAGCAGCTATTGAAAACAATGAACAAAAAAAGCAGCAAAAAAAGTGAAAAATAAAGAAAAGAAAAGAAAACGGAATGGACAAGCAGCCGTACAGAAAGATGTTTGAATTACAGAAAGATGTTGAATGTTTACATGGCCAATAACTGTATGGTTTCATAGCCAATAACTATGATAAGATGGCCAATTACTATCAATTTGACATTTTTGTTTTTGCGTTGACTTCTTTCTAATAATATATCTGAAAAAGTGTTTTCAGACAGTATGAGTAGTAAAATGCATTAATATAGTATCATATGAAGTATTTCTTATTAATGCAGAAATATTTCATTTATTTTTTATTCAAGCATACAAATACGATGTCGCTAAAGGGGCCAATTACTATACCGCTTCAACTATAATAATTTTACTTCAGAGGGTTGGAGTGAATTTAAATTTATTCAGTGGACTTCCTTCCCATTAAAATGCACGGGCATCGCCGTGCGGGTACTGCTAGTATATATATATCTCCCCAAAAACAACAGTGTTGTAAAAAAATCCCCCGCCAAGAATACCTTAAATACTCAGCCTTAAAAAGTTATGATATCGAGTTTTCCCGCCAAGTTTGTGCCAAACTACAACTAACCTGTATGTATAGTTCTTTTAAATTGTTTTCAGTCCTGCCAGGCGGGAAGCTTTGTCTTGTGAGGTGGTTGCTTAATGAGTAAAAACTTCCCGCCTGGCAGGACTGAAAACAATTTAAAAGAACTATACATACAGGTTAGTTGTAGTTTGGCACAAACTTGGCGGGAAAACTCGATATCATAACTTTTTAAGGCTGAGTATTTAAGGTATTCTTAGCGGGGGATTTTTTTACAACACTGTTGTTTTTGGGGAGATATCACATGTTTTTGCATTAATATTATTTCTTTGCCTGTTTTTTTTTCTCTTCAAAATTTACTTTGCATGTTTTTTTTCCCTTCAACATTTTTCTTGGCGGTCCGACATCTGTGGTTTTCTTGGCGGCATGCATTTGGTGCAAAAGTTCAAGGATCTTCTTCAGTCTAGGATAAATTTGAAATCAATCACAATGTACCACCCGAACCGACGCAAAACAAAGCTAGTTGCTAACAATACTAAGATTAAATTAAAAGTTAAAAAAAAACCCCAACCCTTACTGCCTAAGGCCCCTATATATACGAGCCGGCGCATCAAGATTAAGTTTGACCACTTTGGATCCAGCACGTGTTTGCGTGTTTGAGAGGTTGTCCTTTATGGCCAGTAATCGCGTTTCGGTAATTTTTCACTGTGAGCAATTATTAGCGGCACGTGTATTTGGCAAAGCTTAGCAATGTGCCAAAACTTTTTTCTGGTAACCCTACTCCGCAACAATGAAAATTTGAAAGTAAAAGTTAAGGAATTGGATCCAAAGTGGTGAAACTTAATCTTGATGCGTCGGCCTGTCTATATAGCGGCTCTATTACTGCCTAAGGCCCCTATATAGATGAGCCGGCGCATCAAGATTAAGTTTCACCACTTTGGATCCAGCGCGTGTTTGTGTGTTTGAGTGGTTGTCTTTTCTGGCCAGTAATCGCGTTTTGGTAATTTTTCTCTGTGAGCAATTATTAGCGGCACGTGGATTTGGCAAAGCTTAGCAATGTGCCAAAACTTTTTTCTGGTAACTCTACTCCGCAACAATGAAAATTTGAAAGTAAAAGTTAAGGAATTGGATCCAAAGTGGTGAAACTTAATCTTGATGCGTGCCGATCTCATATTAAAATGAAATAAATTGAAGATCCCTTTTAAAAGCCTTATGCAATAAAATCAATTACAAATATTTTATTTGTTAACAAATAGAAACTGGCAACAGATGAAATTATAAATCATTGAGTTTTCTTTCCTCGTGGCCCAACAATGAAAACATAAATGCTCAGATGTTGAACAGAGCTAGTAGATAGAAATCGGACCAATTTTAAGCATTAATAACTCCGGGGTGCGAGGACCCCGGGGGGTAAATTTTGGGAAAATGTCCTCAATGTCTCATCTAGAATATTCATACCAAAAATCAACACTAAAGACCCCCGGGGAGAAAAGATACGAAAAATAAAAACGAAGGGGGAGGGGGTGGGGGGTCGAAAACCCCCCTATGCCGAGCTTTGAGACAAAATAAATGTGGGTGCAAAAGCAGAGCTCAATCCGAGTTGCCGTTTAGTCTGGACCCCTGTCAAACAATTTTTAAAAAGTGCGAAAAATAGCGATTTTATAACATATATCACTCCTCCCCCTGAGGGTCCTGGATGTTTTGCTTTAGTATGTGCCGTCAGGGGCCGCTGGAGATTGAGTATACCAAAAATGAACTCTAAGGATCTTTATGGGGCTGAGATACAGAGGGGTGAAAACCCCGGTTTGGTTACTCGCGTAAACAGTCCTAGTCGCTCTTTTACATTTTTATTGGCGACGGAAATTTCTTGGCGGCTTGTATTTGGTTTTCTTGGCGGGGCGGGACGCTCCCGCGTCCCGTGATATAGATCAAACTAATATGTTTGCTTGTGTATCAAGTTTAAATGCTTGCATTCTGTAGTTGACAACGCACGATTACAGCATTTGAATTGAATTATGTTGTTAATGTGGAACTTGCACAGAGGGTTCACGTCGTAGAACTAAATAAACAGGTATAGCTAAGATATCAAACGTCTTGTTTTATTTAATAAGACGATGATATTAAATAGCACTTACCTTGTTTCTTACCTTTCAGTGCTTTTTTTTTTTTTTTTTGTCGGTTATAGTTTTTTAAACTTGTTATTATTTCTGATTTTTTAGAGCTTTTTTGTAGTCGGGTTACAGGTTTTTAAAAAAATTTTATTTTACTCCACTATGTATTAGCAAATGAATATACATTACAAAATTAAATGTACATAACAAAAAAGTGTGAAAAGTTATTTGGGTAATTTTTATCTCCCCAAAAACAACAGTGTTGTAAAAAAATCCCCCCGCCCAAGAAAATCTTAAATACTCAGCCTTAAAAAGTGATGATATTGAGTTTTCCCGCCAAGTTTGAGCCAAACTACAACTAACCTGTATGGATAGTTCTTTTAAATTGTTTTCAGTCCTGCCAGGCGGAAAGCTTTGTCTTGTGAGGTGGTTGCTTAATGAGTAAAAACTTCCTCTAAAATTTACACAGTGCCAAGATTAATGTTAACTAATTTCATGCTAAAATTTAGGTCAGCCTTAAACTGGAAATTCATTGTTGATTGCGACTTTTGTTTGAACTAAGGCAGGGATTCAAGTGAAACAGGCAATCGCAAATTACAATCGCGACTGGAAATGAATTACATTAGAACGTTTCTTGATAAAAACATCGTGACGTCAGCGAGACGTTTGCCTATGAAAAACGAGCTAGATAAAACGTCACAGCCTACTTGGCAAATAAGAGGAGATCGCCGAGTGCTTGTGAGCTCTTATTGGCTCCACCCGTAGTGACGTCATGCCAATTTAAGTTGATGATAATGTAATTCACTTCCAGTAGCGATTGCAATTCGAAGCGATCGCAGTGCTGTTTCACTTGAATCCCTGCCTTAAACACACTTAGGCAGGAATTCAAGTGAAACAGGCGATCGCAAATTACAATCGCTACTGGAAATGAATTACATTAGAACGTTTCTTGATAAAAACATCGTGACGTCAGCTTGACGTTTGCCTATGAAAAACGAGCTAGATAAAACGTCACAGCCTACTTGGCGAATAAGAGGAGATCACTGACTGCTTGTGAGCTCTTATTGACTCCACCCGTAGTGACGTCAGTGCCAAGTTAAGTTGATGATAATGTAATTCACTTCCAGTAGCGATTGCAATTCGAATCGATTGCAATGGTGTTTCACTTGAATCCATGATTTAGCTACAAAAATATCGTTAAAAATCGGTGCTTGTCTAGGAATAATCGGTTTTTCCTCTTGTTAAATTCTAGTAAAAAGTAGCCTATGACACTCGAGACTAGAAAGCGAATCGATTGGCACCTCATTCATCAAAATCGAATGAATAGTTTAGGAGCTACGGTGGAACATCCTTAACCACAAACATAGCCAGACTGCTAAAAACATAACCCTTCCTTTAGGCTTTGCCGTAGTCGGATAACAAAACCTTTGAAAAAACTCTTGCATTTGAGGATCCTTCATTTCTGTAAGTCCTCTTTGTTTTCTAACCGTTTATTACCAAATATTTATACTTAAGGGCTTGGCACCACATCAGCAGAAAACCGACCGAAACCTCAGGCGGAAACCGAAAATCCGGGTACTTTCAATTTCCTTTAAATTCAAAAAACCCGGACTTTTTTTGGTTTCTGCCTTCGGCAGGCCCTTATTATTCAAAACATTCGTACACTAAAAAAAAAAAAAAAAAAAGATGTTTTTACAGTATAATACAGCTAATTTTATTGTAACAAGCTAAAAATAGCTAATTTTACAGTAATAAACTGTAAAATTGCTAGTTTTACACTAAAAAACTAAAAGTGTTGCTTTACAGTAATAAATTGTAAAATTGCTAATTTTACAGTTTATCATTGTGCATTTTACAGTTTGCTGCCAGTTGTTTTTACAGTACAATACAGATAATTTTGTAATAATAAACTAAAAGTGGTAATAAACTGTAAAATTGCAACTTTATAGTAATAAACTGTAACATTTCTAATTTTACAGTTTATTACTATGCATTTTGCAGTTTTAAAATGGAACCTGTGCTGCCAGTATTTTACTGTAAAAACAACTGTTTTTTTTTTTTTTTTTTTTTTTTTTTTTTTTTTTTTTTTTTTTTTGCAGTGTAGTTGTTTGACTGCAAAAACCTTTTTTAATTATTATTATCTCCATATATTATTTCTCTAAGCCGAATCCTATACCCGGTCGAAACTCGCTCATTTCTTTATCGAATTGCAAGAAAATTTATGATTTTGAAGCTTATCCCGCGGGCTATTGACGAAAATTAGACCCACCCTCTAAAAAGTGTCGGTTCGTTTTTTATTCGAACTTCAATTTTTGGGCACAAAATTGACTCTATCTAGCCGAAATAATTGTCGTATCGTCTCCATTTTGATTTCATTCGAAAGATTAAAAAAAAATGCGTTCTTTAGAACGTTTCTCCGCTAGCGCCGCGTAACGAGAATCTCGAAAATCCACGTTAAAGCGACTTATAAGCGATTGAAGTTTGAAAAAGTTAAATTTTTTGCTCAACTGTCAAAATCGTTACATTGTTGTTCAAATCAATTTTAAATGCGACATTTCAAGCCAAGGCTTAGCTCGGTAAACCTTAATTGTAACTTTTATTGTTTCAAAATACTATGGTAGTTTTGCGATAACGTTAGTATTTAGTTTAGTAGTAGCCTTGGGTATTTGATTTTAATATAGGGTATCACTTTTGTAGTAGTTGTAAAAGTGAACGAGTCTTTGATCTCTTTGAAAAGTTGTCAGAACGACGGCAGTAGATGGCGATGTTGTGAAAATGAAGCCAATAAAAATTGTCGTATTAAATTTTAAGTTTAGAGTTTTTTTTTTTTTTTTTTGCGGAATTCCGCACGGGTCACCTAGTTATTATTATTATTTTTGTAAGTGGCAGAAAAATAAAAAGGAGAATGCAAAGAAAATTAAGTCTGCTAGCATCACAGAGAGTTGCGCTAAATGTTAGTAGGTATCTTGAAGCGAACAAAAACGAAAATGTTTCCGCCCGGGATCGAACCGGGGGCCTTGCGCGTGTGAAGCGCACGTGATAACCACTACACTACGGAAACGACATAAGTAGAAGAAAAATCGAGATCGATACCGCAACCAGCTCATTCGTTAGCTACGAGCTATGAAGCTTTCGATAATGAGTAGCAACAGCGCAATGGGCGAAAGCACCCGTCGATCGCGATCGACTAGGCAATCTCGAACCCATTTTCAGTATCATCACGACATTCTAGTTCTTGTTTTTTTTTTTTTTTCTTTTTCAAAGTGTAATTAGAAACATTATATTTTAGGAGGGCGGGGAATTAGGCTCAAGTTCTAAATGAAAAGTTATTTTGAAGAATTTTTTTAAAAAATTTTTAATTACTGCAAGCTGGAAAGTTAAAATTTTTAATATTTGAAGACAGTTATTTTTCCCTTTTATTCTTGAAATAGTCATCACATCAACAAAAGTTATAGTTTTACAGATGAACCATAATAGGAATGTTCTACAAATTTTAAGCGTTTTTGATATCTTAATTTCGAAAAATTACTAGAGAGATCAGTTAAAATCTAAAATTACCAAAGAAAGCTCAAAACTACAATTTTAAGGCTTCAATTAAAAAAAAAAAAATCCCGCATAGAAGTTCTTCTTTCCCCTACCTGCAACGCAGACATAAACTTGCGTTATTAACACTACACTGCATGATTTTTTATTTTTCTTAGAAAAAAATAAATGTGTTGGTCAATGTAATAAGAAAACATGGAAAAATATTAAAAAAAATTAACCCTAAATTTTCACCACTTTCTAATTAAAAATAGTTTTGTTGCCAAATGGCTACACCATGCATTCAACTAAAAATGATTTTAAATGATAGTCTTAAAATTAGTTTTTTTTTTTAAATAAAAAACAGAGGAATTGAACATTTGGTGCACTGTACTCTTGTAATCCTTCACATTTTGACATTTTACATCATTGTTTATTTGTACTGTGTTCTTTCCGACGATCAATTCTGTCAAATCTGATATCTTTTGGAGGCTCTCTCGCGCAAGCTTTCTTTTTTGTTTGGTTTGTAACTAGTTCCTCTGTAGCTAATGGTTTCCCTCTTTTTAATACGCTTTTATTAATTTCACATGTGGGCTTGTTTGAATGTATGTATGTATGTAACTTTGAATAAAAGATAAAATTTACGTTCTTTGCAAATATGAAAGTAATATATTTAACATTATTTTTAATACTAAAGGCTAAACTGTATTGCATGTTGATGTATTATAAGTGCATGTGAACTTAAGTGCGGATATTCAGTAGTTTTGAAAATCAGAGGGAAACCCGTGATGATCACAGCGCAATCCTATGTAAAATAGTATTTTTTAGTTTTTTTCAAAACTATATTTTAAAATTATTAATGATTTTACTTGTCCATGTAAGCACAACGTTTGTGCTAACTGAAATCTGAAATGAACAAGTTTTGAAGGCTTTTCACTATTGATTTTTCGTTTGTTCACTCTGTTGAACATCAACCTAAGCATTGATAATTGCGAGGTCTAATAAACGGTAGAACAGCCGAAACTACCACTTTTGGGTCCGCATGATTATTTTATACCTTCCGAAAAGAGAAAGAAGCTAGCGCTAAACATAAACAAAGCACATACTTCATGAACTACAGAGATGAATCGAAGTGTTCTCTGGATGCTTACTGCATAATGTTGCCAAATGGCTACAGACATGTATTATGTCCTAGATTTTTTCCAAATAATTATTTTGACGTAAAACGCATCTTAAACGAAAGATAAATGTTTATTTTATTCATGTTATTTCTTTAAAAGACAAAGAGGAATATTTCATTGTAAAAAATAATTTCAAAACTTGGTAGTTTAATTGATTTAAAAGATATCCACATGGATTTATTTAAGAGCATGTAACAGACCAGTGCTGTCATGTATGGAGGATAAATGGTGATAATTGCTTTAAATATACCCAATACTTGCTTTTTATGCATTGAGTTGCCTTATGACTACATTCTGCTATTCATAAGGAGGACAAATTGTCCATGTATCCAATTGGCAGCACCAAGCAGTAGGGTTAAGATTCCAGTTTATGTGTCAGTATCTTTTTCTGAGAAGAAAACACCTTTATCCTTAAATCAATAAAAATAGCATAACATTGCGTTTTTAAAACTTCAATTTGAAAAAAAATCTGCTGCATAGTTCTCCGAATTGTCCTCAGAAATCACTAAGGGAAGTCTAAAATTGAGTTTTTAATAGGACTTCATCAGCTAAAGAATGAATGGAGGAAAACATCCAAACTACTTTCATCCTCTTCAAGTCACTCAAAAGTAGCTTGAAATAACTTTTTTAATGATTTAATTTCTTAAAATCTTCGTGAAAGACCCCAAACCCCAAAGTTTGCTAAAAAATGGTTAACATTCGGGTTTTCAAAATACTAATTTCAGACTTTGTATTGGAAGCACAAGCACCCTACCTTACCCTTTCCTTTACATCGCCAGGCACAGATCCCCCCCCCCCTTTTTTTTAAACACTTCAGCTTCAAAAATTCCCGGGAGAGAGCCCATCGATGCAGCCCTCTTCTAACCTCTTCCCCTTTCCCCAATCACTGCCAAAACTACTTTAAGTGCGTTTTTAAATCTGCAATTCCAAAGTATTCATGGTAGAAAGCCTCCGAAACCTTTCGTCCTTATATCTGTACCTCAGAACCAGACTAACGTAAGTCCATTTTTGTAACTTTTCAGGAGACGGGGAAAATGATTGTCGGATGCATGCAAAGGATTGGATTCGCGCTCTTTTAATGCTGCTGAATAATTGGAAGGAATTTGTTTTATAAAATACCGTCCTCATGGGTCGATGCAGAATAAGATTCTATATACAATTCACTAATAAAGTGAAATTCGCCATTTTTGGACTTACGTCGTTCTGGTTCTGAGGTACAGATATGTCACCAAAAGGTAGGCAAAATCACGCGTAACCATTCTTCGTTTACATTTTTTTCTGAAGAAACACTCAAAATTGAGAACAAAACGTTTATACCGTTTTTATTTTGCCGTTATACACTGCGATGCAAAAGTTTAGACAAATGGCAAATATATGAACAAAAAGAAAACTATGCAACGAAATGCTTTCAAATTTCTACTGCAGGTACACAATATGGTCTCAAATACGTGTCTGGAGTTCTTAAAAATATAACTGGAATCAAATTTTGGACATTACAAAAGAAAATTTTTTTCATTGTTGCAAAATTTTAGACAATAGTCAGATTTTATGCAAATATCCATTGAAATGTGATTGGTGGAGGAAAGGCGGGACTTTATTATCTATATCTATAAAAATGAGTGTATGTATACTTGTTCTCTATACAAATCCACAGTTTGCGTCAGATTTTCATCAAACTTGACACAGAGATTCCTTGATGCCCTAGAATTCTCATAGGCGGGGTCTTGAAATTTTAAAAAATCTAAAAAGCTCAAATTTAAATTTTTTGTCAAAAAATGACCCTTTAATAGGAATTTAGCCTATTTATATTGTAATCGAGATAGGCCTTTTAGCATTCAAATTGATGAAATTTAAGATTTTTAAACATGAGTATTTTCCAACAATGATTACGATTAACGTAATGAATTTTCAATTTAAGGCTCACCTATTTCCTTTTAGCATTGAAATAAGTAAAAAACAATCATAATTCATGTGGACTTTATAAAACTAAAAACGAACCACGGATTTGAATTTCAAATTTGCAATGCGACGACAGTTGTGTCTGTAATGGAGATAAGCTTTCAGAACGAGAAATAGATTTATTTCTGAGTTATAATAATTTTTACTTTGTAGGTGGGAACAATTAATAGAGAAAAGTTAATATTTTAAATTTGGCGGGTGAAATTGATGCAATTTTTTCACTTCCATGTGCATATATTCGTTACCATCGAAACTCCAAGCCTTCTGTCTGAAACGGTTGCTAGGGACTACGTCATCACATTGGGGCCAGTTTCTTTCATTTTCCAGCTTGTTATTATACGCAAAACCCATTCAAACTAGCTAGAAGAATCTTATTCCAGTTGGATTTTATCACCAAACACTTCATTTGGATTATAAAAGGTAAGTTGTGCTTTCTTTCATGCATCATATTCCTTTATAATCTTGAAATTAACTTATTTTTAAGTACTAACTGAAATTACCGATAGTTTCCGGATTAGTTGACTGAGCTTTAAGTTTACTTGATCTATTTCAGACTTTCTGTGCGAAATTTAAATATTTATTCATGGAAAATGCTTGTCTAATTGAAATTTCTTTTCCGGATTGTAAAAGCTGTACTTTTTCAAAATGTAACCGGCAGGTACGAAAGTTAAGTCAAGAAGCTAGCTAAACTAACCATTTTCCTAAACCATATCTAATGATTTCGTAATGAAATGAATTTGATGTATTACCTGTTAAAGGATTATAAAATATTTAAAGCATTTAGAGTAATGCATTGACAAACACTTTGTATCTATTCGAAACTCAAATACAACCTGCCAACGAAATATCTATGAGCAGCCATTTTCAGTCAAGTAATCCATTCCTGGCAAAACACCCAAGTCCTTCGTGTGCTGTATGATAAATATGCTGTGGTATTTACATTGTAAATTGACAGATTTAATGATAAGAATTTTACTAATACTTGGTTTTGGCACGTTTTTAAAAGCTTGCTGAAAGTCAAATAGGTACCACAGATTTAGGTATTGTATCTTCGACAATTAATTTCGCCAAAAATTTGCAAAAGCCATTTAGGTAAAATCTTCTTTTTCCAAAATTAAAACTTGAGTTAATAAAATTAAAGTTTTTTTGTCAATAATTTTTTTGGATGCGATTTCAAGTTCGCTAATTTTACGCCAGTCAATGAAAGTAAAATTTTTGGCGAAATTTCAAAAGTCATTTAACAATATTAACACAATTATCTCAAATTTGAAGAAATCGGTCAATGAAATAAATGAAGCTATAAAACAAAATTAAAACAAACATAAATGTTGCGCTAAACATTTTGGAAAACGTTTAAGTGGTGATTTTTGGCACAATTTTATGATTGCGAAAACTATCGCACATTTAGACGAGTTTTGGTTTGGCCAAATTTTAACTGCTCCTTGACATTTTATAGTTCTAAATGGTTTTTGAAGGATTGGTTTGTAAAAAAAAAAAGTTTGCGAGTCAAGAAATTGAGCCAAATTTTTAGCTGCGCCAACAACCAACATTGTCGAAACTCTTCATTGTACCTTTAAATTTAGAGCAATACTTAAGGGCCGACAACCTACATTTGATCTCAACTAAAGAAATAATGAAGGAGCAAACAAACTGATATTAAACGTTTACTACAAATTGCGCTTTTGTAAAGAAAAATCGAGCATGAATAAAACCTTATTTATTAGGAAAAAAAAAGCTAAAAAATAATTCTAGTAAGCTGCCCACAATTTCTACTTCTCTCAGCATCATGATCATGAATATCCATTATGTATTAATATGTGCCAAAAACATTAAAGTATTTTCTCATGAATAATACTGAACTTTTAATTTTAAATACAAATAATAAAATCATATAAATTTTTAAGCTTAGGGCAGACATTTTAAAATTCTGTAATTTATTGACAGTAATGTCATAAGTTTTGAGCTTTTGACAGATTTAATAAGAATAGGAAATATTAAATAACACTGTTTTTTAAACCTATTAGTAGTAGCAGTTTAAAACCTATTAGTATAGGTAATTTTAACAAGCATGATTCGTGTTTTGTACTAATGAACATTTATATCATTACTTGATCATAACATTTTTTTCATTCCTGAATTTTTTCAGACCGACTGGAAAAGAATGCCAAACAAGTGCTCGATTTCTAAATATAGAAGAAACTATGATGAGAAAAATAACGCTCATATTTTTTCGTTCCCTTGAGATCTTTCTAATTTATGAAAAAATACACTGACATGTAAATAAATATTTTTTAGAATTGTGCTTTGTATATTCATTTCAAAAAAGTGTTTTTGATCCAAAAGTTTGATTTTCTTGTTTTCAAAATCAACAATTTTCCAACCGAGAAAAGTTAAGTAAAAACTAGCCAATAATAAGCGCCAATATAATCCGCTGGCCTCAAGTGAATGACGTCAGAAATCAGACAGAAGGCTTGGAGTTTCGATGGTAACGCTAGAAGCCCCCACAGCACCTACAGACCTGAAACTTGGCTCAAAAATTCGAACGTACCCCGCCCTCGTGCACCTCGAAGCCCAAATTTTTAATTTCGAATTAGTTATTTTTAAATTAATTAATTAGTCTCATTTTTGGTGTATCCACCATAATTGAGGGGGGAAAACCTTCCTCCACCCCAAAACATTATATATCGTTGGAGAGGGGTTTTTTTTCTGAAAAAGAAAAGTTTTAGCACGTTTATGTCCGTTAATTAGGACAGGAGATATTAATTAATCAAATTTAGTCAATTTTCAAGGCTTAACTATGTACGCTCAACTATGGTACTAGGTCCATTTTCCTTATCAGCTGCTCTTTTGTCCTTGAAGTTACTTTGTGGTTAAAATTGTGCGTATAGATTTAAGCCTTGAAAATTTATTCAATTTGAATGCTTAATATCTCTTATTTCTTTCTTAATTTTCTGTCTTTTTGATTTATTTGGCGAATTGATTTAAACTTTAACATGACTTTAAGTTGAGTTTAAAAGATGAAGCGCATTTGAACTAAAGGATATAATAATTTTAGTTCAGAGGGGTCGGAGGGAATTTAAATTTATTCAGTTGAATTCCTCAAAATTTGGTGTTACCAAAAATGTCAGAATGGAACTATTATTGTTAAAAAAATAGCGATGGCTATCAGCTACTCTTCGTATTTGGCGTGGTAAAGTTTGGCAACAATAGGGATATTTACCAAACCTCCCAGCCAGTGAAACACTTCTTTCTCCAAATTAAAGAAAAAGAAAACGCTCTGTGAAGGAACAGTAGTTGTTTGCAGTCTAAAAAGTATTTTATTGCATGTTTAAAACATGTATATAATGCCGCCAAACCTAAATTTTTAATAGTTCCATTCTGACATTTTCGGTAACACCGCTAGGAAGTTACTCTTCGTATGTGGCGTCATAAAGTTTGGCAACAATCTGGAAATTTACCAAACCTCCCAGCCAGGGAAATCTTGCTTATTTGAGGGTTACTGTTATAGATTGTATTCACTTCAAAGAGATGGTGCGAAAGACATTATATTTCTTGCCTTTTAATGTTCACATTAAAATCATGGAAGAATGGTTGAGACTGAGCTACCTGACACAATCGGTTCCCTATGTTAATAAATTTAAATTTGGCGACCAATTTTACATTGAAATTACGGTTAAATCGGTGGATTATGTTAAACTTCAAGGGCAAAATTGCTGTGTTCGTTGAGAGGTTTCGAAAATCTTGCCACTAC
The DNA here is from genome assembly GCA_038373865.1 of Uloborus plumipes. Classification (NCBI taxonomy): domain Eukaryota; kingdom Metazoa; phylum Arthropoda; class Arachnida; order Araneae; family Uloboridae; genus Uloborus; species Uloborus plumipes. Next base: position 37,374 of record JAXGGA010003159.1, read on the forward strand.
AGTTATCTCAAAAGTTCCATTGAAATGTTTATTTGGCGAATTGATTTAAACTTTAATATGACTTTTAGTTTAATTCAAAAGGTTGGGGAGCACATTTGAATCAAATATAATAATTTTACTTTAGAGGGTTAGAGTGAATTAAACTTTATTTAGTGCACGGGCATCGCCGTGCGGGTACTGCTAGTTTGAATATAAAGTGCAGAGATTGCTGAACAAATAATCGAAATCTCAAAAGCTCTGTAGTTTTCGTGTACAGAAGACGAGAAAGTTTGGAAGCCGAAATTTGAAAATGAACCTACTTAATTAATTTTTTGTCTTTTGAATCGGCTCTATATGGCAGTACATTGTTTTTTATTTTGTGGAGAGCAAATTCAGACATGCGTATCAATCAAAAAGGCCAAGAAAAATTATTTATCCTAAGGATGAAGGGATTGAAAAAAACGGCTCGAACTGACAATTCTCCCCTTAATCCTACAAAACTTCAACTTCGGTCAAAAACAGCACGTGACAGCATAAGTAGATGAACAACTGGAATCGAAATGCATAAAAAAAACAAAGAATTGTGCCTGAGCCTTTTCGGACAGAGTGTCCCAAATAAGCCAGATTTTAATGTGAAAAGCAGCATATGTATCATCGTGGCTAAAAAATGAATGGTACTTTCTTTGATAAAAATTATTAAAATTGGGATGGCCTAGATGGATTATAATTCTTTTCGCAGGACTTGAGAAATATCCAATGATCATATGCTGTGTACTACCATACTAGAGCCGATTTAAAAGACAAAAAATTAATAAAGTAGGTTCATTTTCAAATTTCGGCTTCCAAAAAACTATAATGAAACAAAAGTATTTCCTTTAGACAGATATGCTTCAGGTTATGAATAGAAAAAATGATTAGATAAAGCAATAAACTTGGTAAATTCATGGATGCTATATTTATATTTCTATTTTTTTTGTAATGAAAAACATCATCATGAAAACCACAGCTAAGTGGAGAAAAGTTACATGAGCCGAAGAAATATGTTTTAGATATATACAGTAGCGTAGCTAGGGAACCCGGCGCCCGTGGCGAACTTGAAAAATTGCGCTCCCTTGCCATAGAGGTCGCTCTGATGGGAGGTCATTGTGACCTCCTAAAATGTCCTTACTCCAAAAATTTTGATTTATTTGTTCGAAAAATTTGCAGATAATGTTACAGCCTTTTTTTTCTATTTTCTTTCTTTCAGCATTTTTAACGATGCTCAGTGTTCCCCCTTATGTTATACGCATGATATGTCTGCTTGTTCGTATTATTTTATAAAATTCAAGTTTTATTTTTTCAAGTTTTTTGTTCAATTTGAGAATTTTTGTCTTTTTAACAATTTTATTTCTGGGCGTTCTACCTTTCCCCATCATTTCACACAAATTAAAAAAACAAAAAATTCTTGCAATTTGTTATTGAACATAGTGCGTTTTTTTTCTACACAACAGCTTTTTATTTTAAGTACAATTTTTTTTTAAACTCTAGAAGAATAAAAATTAATATAATTGGTGCATTTTAAGTAAAAATCAAAGCATTGATTCTATTGTAATTAGGAAATCAAAGAAAATATAAAAAGCATAATTAATCTGAAATTGGCTCAATAAATACGACTAATTGCATATAGGCAAAATAAAAGTTCGCTTTTTTTGGCCTCCGATTATTTTAAAATGTTCCAGAGATCACCACTGTTATTTAATATTAATATTATCTATGAGGGGAGTTTAGAGAGGCAATTTTTCTTCCCTAGCTTTAAGGTATTTTCTTGGGGGTTTTTTTTTTAATTTTAAATACAGCGTATACAAACATGGGCCAACAATAAGGAGGGTATTGGCGGGTACCACAACGACGGTGCTCAAATTGAGAATGATAAAAATAAAAACTGATTAACACGTATATTTGTATACCGTTTTAAAAAAAGTGGCTCGCCCTCTTGTAGCATAGAGTACACGCATCTTCCCTCAACATTCACTTGGCGTTTCTTTGTTCAGCAATACATGAGAAACAATAGTTTTTTTTTTTTTTTTTTGAAAATAGAAAAAGCACAAAACATATTGCACTCTCGTGGTTACGAATCGAGCTTTATCCCTCCCAATAATACTAAAACGATAATGAGCATAAAGAACAAAGTAGTGCTATATATCGTTTAAAAGGGAGAGCACTTCATAAAAGTAGGGGAAGGGTGGGCATAGTGGCCACCCTAAGGAACATCTGTTTTTTTCCACCCCTACACTTTATTGAAACATTTTATAAATCCCTTCAACATTTAGTATGGTTACTTAGGCCTGATTAAAAAATATAAACAACTAGATTTTTAAACTTTATTTGTACAAAAATTTTACTTTACCAAAAGCTGTCAAAGTGGCCACTTTGCCTCACTAGGTAGGGCAAAGTGGCCACTGCCTAAATAGATTTAGATAGTATGGAAAAAATGAAACGCAATTAATTTCAGAACTCAGAACAATTGTATTAGGGTTTTAAACAAAAATAGGCATTACTAAAAGTATACTAGGTGGCCCGTGCGGAATTCCGCAAAAAAAAAAAAAAAAAAAAAAAAAAAAAAAAAACTCTAAACTTAAAATTTAATACGACAATTTTTATTGGCTTCATTATCTGCCCGAAGTTGCAGCGCAGTGTCGAAATCTATAAAGAAAAGTCCAGCGTAAGTTGGTGTAGTCCCTGCCGGAGGTTGCAAGTTCCCGATCATATGGTACACTTGACCATGTAGTTTAAAACAATATGGACCTCTGCCAGGAATGTTATTAACTGAGTCCACTTTGACTGAAGCGAAGGCCAAAGCATTGTTGAATTGTCTAATATTGTCTAGGTAGTAGACACCTTCCTGTTAGTCTGCCTGTTGGCACCCTGTTCCTTGGCATTGTAAAATCTTGTACGTTTGCACAACATCGCCATCAACTGCCGTCGTTCTGACAACTTTTCAAAGAGATCAAAGATACGTTCACTTTTACAACTACTACAAAAGTGATACCCTATATTAAAATCAAATACCCAAGGTACACTACTAAACTAAATACTAACGTTATCGCAAAACTACGATAGTATTTTGAAACAATAAAAGTTACAATTAAGGTTTACCGAGCTAAGCCTTGGCTTGAAATGTCGCATTTAAAATTGATTTGAACAACAATGATAACGATTTTAACAGTTGAGCAAAAAATTTAACTTTTTCAAACTTCAATTGCTTATAAGTCCCTTAAACGTGGATTTTCGAGACTCTCGTTACGCGGCGCTAGCGGAGAAACGTTCTAAAGAACGCATTTTTTTTAAATCTTTCAAATGAAATCAAAATGGAGACGATACGACAATTATTTCGCTATATAGAGTCAATTTTGTGCCCAAAAATTGAAGTTCGAATAAAAAACGAACCGACACTTTTTAGAGGGTGGGTCTAATTTTCGTCAATAGCCCGCAGGATAAGCTTCAAAATCATAAATTTTCATGTAATTCGATAAAGAAATGAGCGAGTTTCGATCGGGTATAGGATTCGGCTTAGAGAAATAATATATGGAGATGTGAAGTTATGAAATCACTGATATTTACATAAATCACAAATAAACTCATCGTCCTCCTCTTCGGCTCCTGTGCAGGCTTCGTGAGCCCATTTTAGGCACTCAGAACATCTAATCAAGCCTTGGTTGTCCTTAGATTTCGAGTAACAATCACCACAGAAAAAACAATCGACGTTTCGAATCGAACAATCAAAGTGGCCACGGCTGTGGCCACTTTGCCCTCTAGCGCGTCATTTTCGAAAGAACAATGTTTCACGTACAATTCGTTGTTGTTTCTACTGTTGAGACATATGAATTCAAAGCTAGAAACATGGTGTTTTGCACCATTGATGTAAAATTTACTTCACCTAGTCCTACTATAAACTAAAGTGAAACATGTGATGCACTTACCTAACATCAGAGGGTCGAAAAAGTGAAAAATTTGTGATATCTCCGTGAGTTCGTGTCTGAGTAGCATATAAACTATAACACAACAACAACGGCTGCCAGGCGAGTAGTTGAGTCTATTGCCGCTAAGCTGTAGCAATATATAGGGAGGAAAACTTCAAGTGGCCACTTTGCCCGCAGTGGCCACTATGCCCACCCTTCCCCTACACATAAAATAGAAAAAAATCCTAAATACAAAACTCACTAAAAAAAAGATTTATTTATCTTTATCTTTTTTTTTTTTTAAACCTTCTAATCATCTATACTGAGCCATCGAAGCACAAACAGCGTTTGAAAACGTTACTCGTTCAAAATCGCGCGCCGCTTTACTTGTGCTACTCATTTTTAGAATCTTCATTTAATGTAGGCTCTTTGTACAAATTTCTTAAATCGCGAGATTTGCAATAGTTGCTTTTTATAAACCTTCTCCTGTTTTTGAGAAATACATAATATTCTCTCGCTAGTTTTCGCCACAGAAAAATTGTTACCAACAGCGGAGTTATTTTCTGTTATCACAAAAGAGCATTCTAAAAATCTGTATCCGAAATATTTTCAACAAAAGCTCGCCGATTTTTAAAATTGTAGAACGTTATTTCTAAAGTATAGTATGTACTTGATAAGTTGAAGTGATATTGGAAAAAAAAAGTCTGAAAAGAAGCGGAGAGAAAAGGTTTGTTTCTTTCTCTTTTAAGTGCATAAGATCGGCCGATTTCAGATCAGCCTATTATACAGACCCCAGACCCCATATAAATCTACCAAAGCAAAGTTGCACATCCATATATTATTTCTCTAAGCCGAATCCTATACCCGGCCGAAACTCGCTCATTTCTTTATCGAATTGGAAGAAAATTTATGATTTTGAAGCTTATCCCGCGGGCTATTGACGAAAATTAGACCCACCCTCTAAAAAGTGTCGGTTCGTTTTTTATTCGAACTTCAATTTTTGGGCACAAAATTGACTCTATCTAGCGAAATAATTGTCGTATCGTCTCCATTTTGATTTCATTCGAAAGATTAAAAAAAATGCGTTCTTTAGAACGTTTCTCCGCTAGCGCCGCGTAATGAGAATCTCGAAAATCCACGTTTAAGCGACTTATAAGCGATTGAAGTTTGAAAAAGTTACATTTTTTGCTCAACTGTCAAAATCGTTACATTGTTGTTCAAATCAATTTTAAATGCGACATTTCAAGCCAAGGCTTAGCTCGGTAAACCTTAATTGTATAACTTTTATTGTTTCAAAATACTATGGTAGTTTTGCTATAACGTTAGTATTTAGTTTAGTAGTAGCCTTGGGTATTTGATTTTAATATAGGGTATCACTTTTGTAGTAGTTGTAAAAGTGAACGTGTCTTTGATCTCTTTGAAAAATTGTCAGAACGACGGCAGTAGATGGCGATGTTGTGCGAATGAAGCCAATAAAAATTGTCGTATTAAATTTTAAGTTTAGAGTTTTTTTTTTTTTTTTTTTTTTTGCGGAATTCCGCACGGGTCACCTAGTTTTGTATGATTTGTCTTGTAACGTGGGGGCGCAGTCTGCGCTGCTCAGAGTGTTTATCAAATTTTCATTTTTTAGTCTGGACTTGACTAAAAAAAATTAATCGGTCAGAATGCCGCCCCCTAGTTGCTGCGCCCCTGGCAAGAGCCACTCCTGCCAACCCCTAGCTACGCCACTGGATATATACCGTGAGCAATATTCAAAATAATGTAATCTGATGAGTAGTGTTCAAAAAAAAATTATTTTTTACCTCTTAGAGCAATTTTCAGCTACACTTTTGAAGTCAGTTCTATTTTGTTTTTCAAAAATATTTTTATAAATTCTTTTACACGGACAACCGACTGCAATATTACTTCCACAGCTAACACTAGTAGTTCTAAGTGTTTGAATGTAAAAAAACGAAAGTACAGTAAGTAATAGGCGGATTTAGGCTGTGACCACATCACACATGGTTTTTGCATTACAATTTGTATTATACAAATAATTAATGCGAGAAAAAAAAACTTATTTTCATTGAATAATTCCTCATTTTGTAAAGTCAAAATTGTATTCACAGGCAAGAAATATCCATCTTGCTGGTTATACGGCTCCAAAAATCATAAATTCAGACATCACGACATTCCAACGATACATATCAAAAAGTACATTGACGGATTCTCATATCATTACAGAAATGACAAGTTCATCATCACATCCTCCCTAGATAATTCTTTTTTTTTCCCTCATCAAGTTTTCGCCCCTATCGGTACAATATTAGTTAAAGGTATATAGGTGACGTGAACATCAAAAACTGAAAATGGGGTCTGTGAAGGAAAAAAAAAAAAACTCCCAGGGGTTCTGCAAGGGGAGTTTTTAGTCCCCCCCCCCACCCACCCGGAGCCATTGGTTTTAACATTTCTTGCTCATTTTAATAAGACAGTTTGTATCCATGTGAGAACTGTTATTACGACCAAACCCTCACCCCTTAGTAGGTAAATCCTGGCTAGTGCCGCAGTGCCGGTCGCAGAGTTGAAAACTGTTTCTTTGAACAAAAAAAAGAAAAGAAAGAAAGAAAGAAAAGGGCACAGCACAGGCAAAAGTGTACTGATGTGGAGAAAAACTTTTGCGGTGAGGATTTTTATATATATATTATTTATTTACTTTTTAAGTTTAAAATTGAAGTAGTTTTTTTCTTTCTTTTTTATAAATTTTTTCAATCAGAACAAGACTTGATAAAAAAAAAAAAAAAACTTAGTATACTTAAAAAAATTACAAAATTAAGTTTTTTTTGTCACATACACTTGAAATGATGTGTGATGAACAAGTATGAAATATCTTTGCATTTTCTCGGGTATTATATTTTTCTAGAAGAACAACATTTTTTTATCAATTAGTCACACTGTCTTAATTTTCTGTTGCTACATAAAAATCTATCCTATTTGATTAAAACAATTCTTCTGAGCATCTGCTACTTGGCAAAAAGAAAAAAGAAAGGTCTGCAACTCCAAAAAACTGACAGCATGAACACATGTTGAGAACATTTTTTTAAGATTACTTTGACACGGTACAAAGCATAATTTCTTCCTGGCATTGATTCCGGAACAGTAGACACATTCAGCTTCAGTATTACCAATACTTTCAAATCGGCTGCATCGTTTTTTGTTCAACGTCGGTATCTTTGCCGCCAGTTGGCCTCGCCCTATCACATCCATGTTACATTGGCTGCATCGAATCGGCCTCCACGCATGACCGACGTTGATTGACGTCGCAGTAGGCAACTGGCCCCGCCCCGTCCCCGCCCCCTCATTCCGTCCGCCCCATCCGCCGCTTCTCTTCTCCAAGTGCCAGAAGATGCGAAGGCCGCGTGGAAACCTGATGCTCCAGTCTGTTTCTCTCTCTCCCTCAGTTCTAGCAGAACGAGTTTGTGGCAGGATCATATCACATCGCCGACTCTGGTTGCCGCGAGTGAAAGTAGATCGTGGGATGAGAATTATCGTTTGAAAGCGAAGTTCTGAGGATCGTGTCAACATAGTTGACTGTTGAATTCTGTTTTACAGTTTGGTGAAATAGTTCATTTGCCGAAAAACTATTGGATAAACTGAAGTCTGCGGACATGTCGCCATGTAAATAAAAAGGAATATGAAAGATGGTTCTTAATGAAACTGGTAAAATATAAAAAGGAAGCACGTATTTGTCCATTTCAGAAAGTTCGCAAAAGATATTGGTGCTACGTTTGAAAGTAGAATTATCGCAATAATTGTGGAATATTATCTCAGGTTGGAAAATATACATGAATCTATTCCATGTTATTTTAGAAATGGGTTAAGAAAAGAGTTCAGAGAACAAATTAATTTCTAGTTAAGAATCATATCGTTGGATTTTGGAGTGTTTTAATATCTCCTATAGACTCATTTTGATATCATTTAGTATAATGATGCTTCTTGTAACTGAAGAAATTTGCTTCAAAGGTGAAACTTTTAAACTGCTTTCTAACTGGAACGCCTAGTAAAACTCAAATAAAGTGTAATTTAGATCACATCAAGAATTTATATTTCATCAATAACTTTATAGAATCTGCTAACCAGAAGATACAACATTGCAAAGAATCTTCAAAAGCAGTAATTTGATCCAATAAGTTAAAAAACCCAATTAAAAAAAAGTCCACTTTTTTCGAGAAATGACGTAATCTTACTGAAAACTCAAAAACAGTTCGTGCATCAAGTTGGCATTTTTACACAACCCCCAGAGAAGTCTTCAACACATCCGCGAAACTCTTCGGTGCGAAATGCAACAGGGGTCTTAGAATCAGCCATGAAGCGGGTGCTGTGTGCGGGCTGCGAGGCCCCGATCCTGGACCGCTTCCTCCTGAAAGTGGAGGACCGGGCCTGGCACGCAAAGTGCGTCAAGTGCTGGGACTGCCAAGGGGCGCTGGCAGAGAAGTGCTTCTCGCGGGAGGGGAAGCTCTTCTGCCGAACAGATTTCTTCAGGTGCGTCTCTCTCTTTTAATTGTTTAATTGCTTTTTTTTTAATTTTCATGACTGTTCAAAAAAAAAAAAAAAAAATTCAATCTCTATACCTCCTACACTGCAAAATATGAGCAGTTGTTTTTAGAGTATAATACTGGCAGCCGAGGCTCCAATTTAAAACTGTTAAATGCACAGTAATAAACTAAAATTAGTGATTTTACAGTTTATTACTGTAAAATTAGCAATTTTGCAGTGCATTACTGTAAAATTAGCAGTTTTTAGTTTTTCACGGCTGTTAAACCAACATTCATTTTTTTACAGTGTAAGCATTCATGTAAATTTTGCCGTCTTGAATTCAAGTTATGTTTTTCACCTTCAAGATTTGTGATGGGACTAGATCCGTCATTTCAAGTTTTTCCGGGGAGGGGGGGGGGCAGAGGTTACAAACACAATGCAATTTCATCGGGAAGCATTAAAAACCAAGCCCACTTTATGTAAATACATTGATTCCTCAAAGTCGGGGGGGGGAGCAATCGAACCTCCCCCCCCCTTGCTTCCTCTTTATGACCAGACCAGGTAGGACCCTACTCGCTGGCTCTCTTGTTTCCACAAATGGAATATACATGGAGAAGGAATTCGCACTCGTCATATTATTGACCGGTGATTTTTTAGATTAGGTAATGCGAGGCATATGCGTCTAATAAAAAATGGTAATTAGGATGCAATAATAAAGATTTGGTTATAATGGCCTCTCTATTTGCACTCGTACATTCAACATAAAGATTACATTTACAGCGTTACATCAAATCAATTTCTTAGCAAATTTTAAAGGACGAGAATTAGTAATCTGGAAATTTGTATTTTGATAAAGTTTTGCTTTTTAAATACATTTATATTGGTGTTTTATCGAAAAACATGATTTTTCACCAAAAAAATCCCCAGTTTTGTAACGTTAAATCTACTTTAGTGGACGCTGCCTCGAATGAACGCAAACCGCTGACGATCTGTAACCATGACAACAAAAATTAGCCTCTAAATAAATACTGAAAACAACAAGCAAGACTTATTCTCGGTATCATGATAACCTGATAAATCAGAGGACTATTAACCTCGGTCAAGTGGGGGGGGGGGGGGGGGGAGTTTAATAAGCGATTCGTAATTGCTCAAAAAACAAACTTGAATTTGTTTCTGACATAAAATTTTTATAATCAAGATTGCAGCCAGATACTCCCTCTATATTTCTAAAATATGTAATGTTTCACAAATTTCAGTTTACATTATCCAATTTTTATACAATCGTGTCAAATATTATAGCAAACATTAGTTTACATTTTAAAGACTTCGTGGGAATCAACCAATATTTAGCGTCTGTAACACTGACCGTTTAAAAATAATTTATATTTTTACTTCAGCTGCAATTTTTTTAGTAGCTACACTTGATGTTTTTTATTATCATTTGTTATTAAAATTTATTCATTCCATTTTAAGAAAGATTAACATTTGCATAAATGATTAATAGCAAATATTCTCAACACAAGTTGAGCAAAATGGATTTTTTCTTGACGATCTAACGAAAAACTAAATTAGTACCTAATGTATAGGGGAATATGGGGCAACAGGAAATAGCGGGGCAAAGTGAAATGGAAAAATATTTCCACAGTTTGCAGCTCTGCCTATCCAGCAATATTTTAACTAAGTCGCTAGACATATTGTTAATCCCTGTCAAAAAATAAATAATTCCAAAATCAGCGAAAAAAATTATACAAGTCAATTTCAAAACTTGATTTCTTTATTGTAATATTCGTGGTTTTTCAAAAATGTTTCTTGATACTATAAAATGATAAAAATTTTCTAATTATCATTTAAACTTTTGATTGAGATCTACTGATGTCCAGCACAGTCCTTATTTAGCTTACATTTGGCACGTTTTTACTTTAAATGTTCAATGTCATTTGTCAAGCGCTAGCAGGGTAAAGTGCATGGTGAAATAGTTCATTTCGATTACTTATGCATTCATTTACTAAATCACTTACGTATTTCTTCATTTATTATTTTTTTCAAATTCTTCTACTTATTTATACACTTATTTATTTATTCATTCATTTATTTTATTATTCATTCTCTATTTTATTCCAGCATTTCTTTTTCTTATGTATTTTAATTAATTCATTTATTCGAGAATTTATTTACTTTTTTTCATTAATTATTCATTTATTCGTTTATTTGCGTAATCATTTTCCACCTTTTTTTGAAAGTGCAAAATAACTGCCAAAAACTATTTCACTTTGCCGCACATTTCCCTACTTTTCGCGGATTTTTTACATTAAGCAACTTTTTTTTTGGGGGGGGGGGGATTATCAGATCTTAAAACAGACCAAATAGGCGACTAATTCCAGCATTCTTTAGGAATTAGGGGATTAGGAAGAGTGTGATTAATCTTTTGGGTTGATGTACTAGTTCTGCAAATAACCTTATTTTTCCTTGACACCTTAAGCATTTTCAAAGGAATCCTTTTCAGATTAAAAAAAAAAAAATCTGCGGGGCATTGAGCACTTTTCTCTTGCTGCTCAAAATGTTTTTTTGTTATCTTGTTTAAAGTTAAATGCCATTATGCATTTTTTCCTCCTCAAGTTTTAAACGTGTAACTTATTAAAGGACGAAGTAATGTAACACTATTGATTAAATCTAAGCAGCAAAAAAAAAAAGTAATGTTGTTTTTACAGTATAATACGGCTAATTTTACAGTAATAAACTAAAAATTGCTATAGTTTTACAGTAATAAACTGTAAAATTGCTGCTTTTACAGTAATAAACTGTAAATTGCTAATTTAACAGTTTATTACCGTGCATTTTGCAGTTTTAAATTGGAACCTTTGCAGCCAGTATTATACTGCTGTTTTTACAGTATAATACAGTTAAAATTTACTGCAGTAAACTGTAAAATTACTAAATTTACAGTAAGAAACTCTAAAATTGCTAGTTTTGCAGTTTATTACTGTGTATTTTAGTTTTAAATTGGAACCTCGGCTGCCATTATTATACTGTAAAAACAACAGTTCATTTTTTGCAGTGTAGTACACAAAAGTTAAAATTAAGGTTTGAAAAAACGTGTAAACTTATGTACTAGGGAGCTACTGCTCCTAGTTCACTATCGTTTCCTTCGGATCACTTCATGACCAGAACTTTCGTTCTTTATCTTACTCGTTCACCACATACCACGTACAATCGTACATGCTACATCATTATAGAATGCTCATAATATCAGTATATTCTGGGCTCTAATTTTTATCGACCTTGATAATCTTTTCAAAACGAAACGATGAAATCTCAAAATTTTGCAATCGTAGAAAATCTAACGTATCGTACTATAGCATTCAATCTATACTTCGACAGCATTTGCTAGAAATATTAAACGTCGATTATGATATTTAACCGAGTTTTCCGTGTCATAAAATTTCAGCGATTTCTTTGGCTTATGCGATCACAGTCGACGCTCGATATAACGACCGTCTCCAACCTACAAAACACGGTCTTTATAACGAGTGGTCGCTATAAGAGGTAGAACATAGAGTATATTAGGATACAGTTGGGGGTTGTCTCACCGGTCGTTATATTAGGATGGTCTTTATAACAAGTGGTCGTTATAACGAGCGTCGACTGTACTAAAACTGTAAGATTGCTAATTTTACAGTGATAAACTGAAAAATAGCTAATTTTAGTTTATTACCGTGTGTTTTACGATTTTAAACTTGAACCTCTGCTGCCAATGCTGTTCTTACAGCATAATATAACTAAATTTTATACGGCAATAAACTGTAAAATTTCCAACTTTATAGTAAGAAACTAAAATTGCTAGTTTTACAATTTATTTCTGTGCATTTTACAGTTTTAAATTGGAACTTTGGCTGCCAGTATTATCCTATAAAAACAACAGTTCATTTTTTGCAGTGTATAGTGATTTTACTTTGGGTGGAGAAAAGTTCTAATTTCCAGGTTGGAAAATATTTCAATTTCGTACACTTTAATTCCCTTTAACTTCAATAAATTTAGCAGATAAATAGTTTTACGTTGTGTAAGTATTGTGACCATATATGCGTGTTTCCAAGGTGGCACCTAAAGAAAAAAGGCCTAAACTAATGCACTACAGGGGTTAATTTTTGTTGCTTCACTATTTTGCATTGTTTTTTAACATTGCACAAGCTTCTCCAATCAATAGAAGAAAAAAAAAAAGAACAGAGGTGAAGAAATGACAGCATTAGATCAGAAAAATCTTGATAGTAGTTTTTTTCATCACAATTTCTTTATTATTAAACTTTTTCTTTTAATTCAATAAGAAGTAAAAATAGTTAGCCGATAATATTCTCCCATTTTACAAATAATTTTAATATTAGGGCCACTTTTGGAACGCTAAGCTACTAAAGCGACCCACAAGCTACAATTTTGAAATTATGTTAAAAATTGATTTAAATTTAATCTTAAAAAAACAACACTTGATATTTATTATAGATAAGTGTGAAATTCGACTGAAAAACATCAGTTAAATACACTTTTCTAGAATAACTGAAAGATCCTCAAAACTTAGCTATGGTCACTTTTAGCTCATTTAGCTCATATAATAACTCATTGATAGCATGGTTTTTCCTCTACGATTTAGTAAGAGTAGAGGTAAAATAGATAAACTTAAAATATTATCAAATACAGAGATGAACTGTTTATAGTCAAGATAATTTTCTTTTCACATTTACTTATAAATGAACTTTTATAACTGCTGCTTGATAAACTCCTGATTAACCGGAATAGTCCAGAAATACCTGAACCCAGATCAACGACTATTCCGAATAATTCAATTTATGCAAGTTTTTCCGAAACATTTCTGAAAATTGATATGAATGTAAAATAGTGAAATGGGATATCAATTATTAGAAAAAGAGAATTTAACAGAAGTTTTTTTTTTTTTTAAGTGAAGATTTTTAATGTGAGTCTAGACTTACTGCTTTGTAATAGGAACTTAAATTTTGCTTTATTGTTCTGCGATAAAAGAAATTGCATGAAAAGAAAGTGCTTTAAATTTTCTAAATCTGCCATCTAATTATCGTCTTCGAAACCTTCATTAATTCTAAGAAGAAATTAACTTCGAGTTTGATTAACAACTTCATTCTGCATTGCGAAGCAAGTAACTACCTGTAAAAAATAACGTATTGTTTTTATGGGCAGCTAACACAGCTTAATTAACACAGCTAATTTTATAGTAATGAACTGCAAAATTGCTAATTTTAGTTTATTACTGTGCATTTTACAGTTTTAAATTAGGAACCTCTGCTGCCAGAATTCTACTGTTGTTTTTACAATATAATACTGCTAATTTTATGGTAATAAACTGTAAAATGATCATGTTACAACTTATTAATGTGAATTTTAGTTTTAAATTGGAACCTCCGTTCACAGTATTATACTGTAAGAACAACAGCTTGTTTTTTGCAGTGTAAAAATAATTCAGAATCTGTAGTTTTCAATCTTTCTGATGCTAAAAATTATTTTAAATGTTACTAAATTTTTAGACGCTAGTTTTTTTCCGGTTCCAATGCTGAAATTGTTTGAATTGTTCAGAATTCCCGTAAAAATAATTTAAATTCGATTTTTTTTTATTTATTTATCACTTTTGTCTACTTCAAATGATTGTTTCGATGGTGTGTTAGTTTCAATCCCATTTGCCATTCGCTTGTAAGGTCCCTAAATAGATGAATTTTTAATCTTTTTTCAATTAAAATTATTTTTAGCATATTTTCTAGAAATAATAATAATAATAATAATGAAAAACATTATAACAGCACCAATCGGATAAATCATTTATACAATAAAAAATCGTTAACATTAAAAATTGGTTTTACTTCTAAAACTTTAGAAAATTGTTGGAATTTTAAGGTAGTTTTAGTTTTTCACTTACGCTACAGAAAAAAGTCATAATTAAATTAATTTCTCTGTAACTTCGCGTTAACAAATAGTTGGGATTTTCTGTCGCTTTTGTCCGAAGACAACACGAAAATCACGATATTAGGTATTTGAACCAAAAACGGCCAGTATGTTTCTAAGGTAGATTATTCCCAAAAAAGTAGAATTAATTTTATTTTTATCACACAACGGCAGTATACTTCACTGTAAGACACTGGCGCAGCCAGGATTTTCTCTTGGGAATGGGTTGGTCATAGCAATCCTTAAGTGTATAGGTACAATCTGCACCTTTTTCAGTTTATTTTCATTACATCAAGTAAGGCTCGACAGATGCATCCAGCGCCAATGGTTGAAAAATTTATCCAACGGCATCGGCGGTCGATGATAACTTGTAGAAAACATCGGCCCATCAGCCTCGGAAAGCATTTAAATACCGATGCATCTCTATTTTGGATTTCGGGTTTTGCTCGATTAAAAATAAATAAATATTTCGCTTCAATTTACTTTTTGTTATTTTTCAGGATATTTTATAATCCTGGAATATTACTAATAATTTTGATCAATATCTACGAAATGGGTTGACGTGAAAAAATGACTTTTTGTTACATAAGTGTCAACACTAGATATGTTTAAAGAAAGCCACATTTTACCAGCTTCATTTTAAAGCAACTAAAGTTGTCTCTTCTCTATTAAAAATAGAGCTGAAAGTGGGTCTGTCTTTCCTTTTTTCTTTCTGTCTGTCTGTCGGTGACTCGCGTAGCGCCAAAACCGTTAGATCGATTTTCATGAAATTTGGCACAAAATTAGTTTGTAGCATGGGTGTGTGTGCACTACGAAGCGTTTTCTCGAAAATTCTATTTCGATCTTTTTCTATCCTAATTCTTATTGCTCATATTTCATACAAATTCGATAAAATGGGGAAGAAATATTTCATACACACTTCAAGCCTTATGTCATTCGAAAGCTTAAAATTTTCTGCTAAAAATGATGTCAGTTTGAAGGTTCTACGATCATTAGAAGAGCTGTAATAATTCTTTATAGAATCCCGGAATTACAGGTTTGCCTTGAGTAAGCCAAGCGATTTTAAGTGATTAAGCTCGAGAATAAAATTTGAAAATAAAGATGAAATGAATTATTTCATCAACGGAAATTAACTTTTCATGTTGTTACTATGGTTACGGTTTTATATCTTTTATTTTTTTCATTCTTTTCTCCTTAATAATTTTCAATATTTATTTGTTCTTGTAGCAATCTAAGCTGTACGCCTTATTAAATTAAGCGAAATGAAGTACTTTAACTGTTGAAAAAAATCGTCTGGTTTTATTTTCTCAATTTTTAAATAATTAAAACTCGGTAACTTATAAAAATATCGTATAAATTGCGGTATATTGCAACGTTCTTTTTAAAATGTTTCATTTCGAAAAATGTATTATTTTGTTTTTAAAGCTAGGAAGGAAAACTTCCTTCTACTGTTTAGCTTTGGTAAGACTTCTGTTAGTTTCTGTGAGCAACGAAATTGTTCTTTTGGCTTATTTTTATATCATACTTTTAAGGAACTATAATTAAATCACAACTAAAACTGAGTATTCTCTCTGCGATATCAATTTATTACCAAATGACCTTTCAATTTCATACCACGGGCAAAGCCGTGCGGGTACCGCTAGTTCATAATAATTTATCTAAATGTAATTCAATTTAATTTATTTCATAAGTACTTTCAAGTAAAATAGAATAAACTGTTAATTATTATTAAACAGTTTCTAGTTTCAAGGGCTCAATACACTCAATCATTTTAATTAAATCTAAATGTAATTTTCTTCTGTGGTTTATTAAATTTTATAATTTTTCATAGCTTAAAGGATAGTATTTTATGCCATTATAATTGTAAAGTGAAGTTTTATAACCAAAATTATTGTACGCCAAAGCTGCCGAATCATACCTCATGGTACGGCCAGGCCGAAGTTTCGTTCCATCATCTCTAATAGTGATTTGAGAAATCAAAGGAACATTAACGCCATTTAAGTGAAAGCAATACAAAACCGTGATAGCTCAGTAAAATTACTTCTATTCAGGATTCTTGTGGCACGTTTAGGAAATCTTCAAGGAATGCATTGAAAATAATTGTGTTTACTATTCTTATAATTATCTTTAAAAATTGTATAAAAATTTGAAAACACAAAATCAAGTACTGTATAAAGTGGATCTCGTTTACTCTACACAGTACTATATTGAGGGTAACAATACAAAGGCCGAATACAAGGGACTCTTCTCCTGCAGTTTTTAGATTTTGAAGTTCAAAAAAGGCAATTTTAGTTGATTTTTGATGATATTAAGGGAAAGGTTGTGGAGATTCGGAGCTCTGGGATTTTTCGATCAGGAAATTTTTCGAAATGGAAGACCAAAACATTTGTAATCAACTTGTTTTAACAAGGATGCAGGGCGAAAAAAAGGGGCAAATAAGAAAAAAAATCAATCGCCACTCCCTTGGAACATTTCTGGATCCGTTCTTGAACAATACTATATTAAGATATTTTTGAATATACTATCCTAAAAGGTGTATAAAGAAACTGAAATACGAGCTAAAATATACGAGAAATATAATTAGGTGTTACCAGCTAACCCGTGCGAAACATTCGCATTTGACAGAAGGAATGAAAAGAAGGCTTAAATATTTTTAAAATAACACAAAAAATGTGCTTTTTCATTTTTTTCCACTGATAGTGGTGAAAAAATGTTTAAAACGATGTTTTACTTTCGAAGTTTGATGAAATATCATTAAAATTATGCCGTACCCAATAAATAAATGAAAAAAAAAACACATTTAAGAAATAATATGACGATGGACAGTTGAAATAGAATTCTGCTGAAGAACCCATTATGACGACATATTTCTGCCCGGGTTTGAATTTACATGTCTGATAAAAATGTGCAATGAAAAATCAGAAAAAGTTTTTATATTTTTATTATTATTATTATTATTATTATCATTTTTTTTTTTTTTTGTTTTGACCAAAAGAATATTTTTTAGACTATGAGTCTATTTTTCGCCCGTATTCGGCATCCTAATGTGTAAAAAAAAAATATTACAGTTCTCAAAAATTTCAGTTGATCTTAATATATTTATATTTTGGTTAATGCTAAAACAGTAAATAAAATTAAAAATTGAGAGACGAAATAGGCGTATACTGCTTTACGAATAGGTTTTACTTTACCGCCTATATTTTTCTCCTTCTCTTAATTTAAATTTAAATTTTATAGGCTGCTTTATCATTAATCTAAATATGAATATATTAAGATCAACTGAAATATTTAAGTATTTTAATCAAGAAATAAAATACTTATTTTATTTGTGCTTTTGCGTGCGAGTAAAGATGATAGAAGCAGTTTTTCAATTTAAAAAACATTTTCATATTTTACTTCCATTCATTAGAAAACTGATATTGAATAAAAAAAATGAAAAGTGTTTTTAATTCTATAGACTATTTCTATCAGCTTGGTTCATACAGTTCGTATCTGATTTCTCGGTTTACAACACTCAAAAATTGCTGTTAATCTTAAAACTTTGCTTAGATCAATTCTAAAGCGGCCAATAAAATTCGGAATAAAATTTGAGACAAGAAAAAATACAGGCGTAAAAGCTATTCGTATAATAAACTGTATACCATCTTTTTCCTCTCTAAAATTTTTCATTCGATTTTACTGACGGCTTTTGCATTAACCAAAATATATATAAGAAGATGAACAGAAGATATGTTAAGATGAATTGAAATTTTTGAGTATTGTAATCGAAAAATCAAATACCTTTTTTTTTTTTTCATGCTTTTTAGTGCAAACCACGCTTGTAGGATGTAGTCTTTGGAAATAAAAAAACATTATTTATGTTTTAC
The DNA here is from genome assembly GCA_038373865.1 of Uloborus plumipes. Classification (NCBI taxonomy): domain Eukaryota; kingdom Metazoa; phylum Arthropoda; class Arachnida; order Araneae; family Uloboridae; genus Uloborus; species Uloborus plumipes. Next base: position 55,624 of record JAXGGA010003159.1, read on the forward strand.
TTTCAAGTTTTTTGTTTTGAAATTTATTTGAGGTGAAACGCTTTGAAATTTAAAACGTTACTTACTCTTGCATTAAAAAAAAGAAAGAAAAGTTTTGACTTTCTTTTAATGTAAATGTACTGCGCAATGGGCATTTTTTTTTTTTACCGTTAATCAGCTTTAAATATTGCAAGTTTGTATGCTCAAATTTAAAAGCAATTTTGAACAAGTATATGGTGGGAGGGGGCGGGGTCTAAAATTTACATAATCTAATTATATCATCTGCACCATGCAAAAAATTATGAATGGGAAAATTGGCACTTTTCAGGAGAGCCGAAATACTGAATATTTTTTCCCACCTGACGCCTTTGGTTATTTTCAATTTTTTAATTTTTATAGATATTTTAAGTGTAAAATTATCGTTTGAAGGTATCATTTTAATTTTAATTATTTGTAAATTTCGAACTTGAAAAAAGCGATTTTTCACATTCGTTATTTTAGCATGGTGCCGACGATATGCTTGCTTAGGATTAGCTTTGAAAGCAGTTTGTTAAATTTATTAAAAAGTAACCTCTATAATTAGTATTATTTTTAATTGTTTTTGGCAACAATTACAAAAAGTGGAAGTAATTACTTACTATTATTTTACACTGCTTTTGGCAACAATTAAAAAGTGTAAGGAAAATGCGAGCATTATGACAGAGAAAGTAACCTAAGAGTAGCCTTTTAATAATAAAGAATTTTAACCCTAAAGGGTCTATCCGGTCATGAAAGAACTTCCGGCCAATTCGACAAAAATTTTCTTGTTAGGATTTCAATATTGCCAAGAGAACGAGCTTATAAAATTTGAATAACAATAAGAAAAGTAATCGAATGTTGTAACATAATTTAAACAAATTTATGACGCAGTAAAATGAAAAATCTAATTTGAATAACTAAAAGTTGCTGTTGCACACACACAGTTCTAATTTTTTCTTTGTAAAATGGTATACACTTCAAAATTAAAAAACTTTGAGGGAAGCTGAGGATTTTGTAGGGCAAAAACTTAATAAGTATAACTAATAATATTTTTAAAATGTTTAAAATCGATTTTTTTTAAACATTAAGTTATTTTTAAAAATTGAGCTTAAAATTATTAATTGAAAAATAAACAAAACTTTTTAAGCCTTTTTCTTTGTTTTTCTTTTTTTTTTTTTTTTAAATTTAAAATACATTTTAAAATTCTCTGTTTTAAAGTATTTCGAAAATTCAGGATATCTGAAAGTTTTTTTTTTTTTTTTTTGCTATTCGAAAATTAAGAAAGTTTTTAATCAGAACTTTTAAGGAATAAGCCTATTTTTGTGACTTCTAAAGACCATAAATACTTTACGAAAGTAAGAAATCTCCAGACGCACTCTTCCACACTCTATTTTTCCCAGATTCAGAGGCCCTCAGATATCTTTCAAAAAACACAAACGTCAAAATTTTTCCATCAGCGGTAGTTTCCCTATAATTTCATCCAGTGATGGTGGCAGTTATAACTTCGTATCAGTTTCTACCATCGGCCTTGGATCGCAGCCACACTTTCGGGCAAACGATTAGTGATCTAATAAATTCATCGAAACTAGTGAAAATAGAAAGAGAGAAACAGAGAAATAAAAAAAAAAGGAGCGAAAGCTATAAAAATGGTTCCCCGCATTCGATGACAGTGAATTAATCAAAAGTAAGCGGTGGTCGGGAAACTTGCATTTAAGCGAATTACGGGCTCGGAAACCTTCAATTATTTGATAAAGAGCGGGAGAGGTCAATTGCAAGCTCACTCTACAAGATGATCGTTTGGAATTATGCAAATGGAAGTCACTCAACTCAACTTGGGGAAATCCGCTTGTTCGTTACCTGTTCTCATAATACCACAGAGATATTTTTAAAAATTATGAAAGCAAATAAAACAAAAAGTTAATTTTATCTTATAGCCGTTGTGAAACCATCGAAAATCATAGGAAGGTGGGTATTGAATAGATACCTTTGTGCTTGAAAAGTAAAATTAAAGCTGCAGACACATATTTCGGGGTTACAAGGTACTCATATTTCAATACGAAAAAATGTGTGCTTTAGGATAAACAACTTCATTAAAACTTGAATAAAATTGTAAATTTAGAACTTCAATGTCGAAAAATTACCGGTGAAGTATCCCATAAGAGAGGGGCGATCGCCCTTTTCTTGTATACGTCCCTGGAAAAGGCACACTGTTAAAACTAATGGTTGCAAATGGCACCTTTCCGGGGTGAAACGCTTGTAACAGGAGCGGCACCCAGTAGGGTGCCGAGATTTCACCCTTGGCTTGGGTGAAAAACTGGCACCCTCCATTCCACGAGCAGCGCGGGTGAAAGATGGAACCGTATAGGAGAGCATAATGGCACCCTCACTGTTCACTATTGCAGATCCCCCCTGTGCTGTGTGCGTTTTTGTTTTTCAATTGTGTTTACTTTTATTTATTGCTTTTTTTCACAAAGTCTTGGTACATTTTCACCTTGAATTCCGATTTGAAAATGATCGAAACTTGTAATTTAAGGCATTTTCTCACAGTTCAGACTTTCCAACATATTTTAAAAGAATTCGTGACTTGAATTAAACTCAGTAGTTTTAAAATGCTATTGACATTTACTGCAGCATTATCTGTACCGAAAATGAAGAGGGAAGGTATTTTATGGATCCCTTTCAAAAACAATCAAAAATATTCAGTTGTATTATTCTATCAATAAACAATTGAATCGCTTCATTAACTTATAAAATTTTAATCAAGGGTAACATATTAATAGGTATGTATAGTTCGACATTTAAATATCTTTATGGAATAAAATATATCGGGTATTTGAAAAGCAGTGTTTGTTAAACGTCAAGTTTCTCGACAGATTAAAAATCGAAATATATTTTAAGGATCAATTCAACTGATGGAACAAAAAAAGTAAGCTCTGGCGATAACGAACTCAGCATTTGTTATCAATAACGCCAACGAAAGATATTAGCGACAGCACGAAATGCATGGCATTAAAATAGCATATACATATACGTATGATAAAAACAAATAAGAAAGAAAGAAAGAGTCATTCAGAGTTTCTTTTTTTTCCCTTCCCTTCGCGTTCTGCTGCTTGTTTGTATCTGCACGGCAAAAGAGATTCGCTGCACAGAGATAAATTTCCGTTCGTACACTTTGAAATGATTGTACAAATATGTTGGAAATTCTTAGAACTATTATCAAATGCATGTACTTACGTGAGAATTCGAAGACTAATATGAAGACTTAATCCATTTTTGTAATAAACTCAAGGTGAAATCCAAGACTGTGAAAACACTGAACCGAAAATTCTGTCGTGTCGACATAAACAAGATGTCCGCCATTCAAATGGTTAATGATGATGATGAGACCTCGCGCAGGCGCATTCTGTCAAAGGTGCCTTTTGGTACGGCGAGATGTCTCACTGAGCATGCGCAAGCTTCATTCACCCCAAAGGGTGCCGATGGGAGGCTTTTTAGTGCGGTAAGAGCATTTCAAATTCGCTGTGGCACCCCGTGGCACCTTGCTTTCACCCAAACTTTCTTATTGGCACCCCTGCGTCACCCGTAGTTTTTACAGTGCACGTATTTCGAGATTACAAGGAACCTCTATTTCAATGAGAAGAAATGTGAACTTGAAAAGCTTTTCTCGGATGACATATCGTTCTAAAACTCACATTTCTTCGCTTTGATAAAGGGGTTCCTTGTAACCCTAAAACACGCGTTTGCAGCAATCTGCATTACTTGTGCGATAAAATGTTGGATCACAATTTTTTTTTTTTTTTTCGATTATATTAAACCAGACTTCACGAAATCCGAGTAGCCGCTTAGATGTACAAACTGCATATATAAAAGGCAAGTTACCGCATTAATGTATTTTTGCATGCCTAGTATATACTAGGTAAGTACTTATTTTAGACTTGACTTTCTCTTGTGCAGTTTTATATTTCATTCTCTTGGTTCCGCAATCAACGTTAACAACATTTTTTATGATGTGCAGCTGTTCAGTCCTTGTTTATATTAAAGTTCCTACAAGTACTAACTCAGATCGCATGCGAAAAAATGCCACACTTCCCTTCAGATTTTCTTCAAAATCATAATTATTGGTTGAACTCAGTAGAAAATTACTGTACGTTAATCCAGGCACTTCTTTTCAAACCCCTATCTCTGAAAAAAAAAAAAAAAAAGATTAACAGTGTACTGTGGGGGTGTAATTATAAGAAATTAATACTCGGGGAATTTTGCCTGGCGGGGGCTTGTAAGCTTGAATAACTCTAATTCGTTAAAACTCCATTAGTTAACGTTTACCTTTCCGAGCGAGTACTTTACTCGCATCCGCTAATCTGCACGAAAACGAGCTCCGATTCGATTCGACTCAGTTTTGGGGGTTGGCGAGTGGGGGCTCTACTAACTTAGTACGTAGTTATTATGTAAAAATACGTAGCGGCATTTAAAATTTTTAAATAAAATTAATTAAACTTTGTAATTTAAAAAAAATTAAAAATATGGTCCTTATTCACAGAAGCTGCGGAAAATGTTAGGAAAGCTGATCAAGCATAAAATAGCAGCAAATTAACTCCCTCGTGTTCAGAATGTTCAACAATTAACAACCAAACTTAACTGAAATATTAAATGGAAACCATAAAAGAAATGACACTCAAAGAGTTGCCAAGACATTGCTTATGACCGATTATGGTATTTACCGAATTATTTAACAAAAAATAATGGTGAAATTTGAAAAGCAGATAACTAAATTCTGGCGGCTGATGTCTCGAAAAAATGGAACATATATTCATACCGATGACACCTTTGACTGAAATAACTTACTCCTTTCTACAGTTCTAAAATGCCATCGTTTTTGAGTGAAATTTATGCGTAGTAGATCAATTATTGAGACCCAGAGGCGATGCGCTGCGAACTTCTACACCGCAGATCCGAGTTCCATTCATGGAATGGGCACGGTTGACTTTGCCTTTCATCAGTTCTGTGTGTCGATAAAATGAGTAACAATTGTGATTGGAGACTAAACCCTATTAGGAGCTCCGAGTTCGGCTGAATACCCAATCGGAACATCTGCCTTGCACTCCAGAGCCCTCGGTCAGGAAAACTGAGATGAGCACAGTAGGTCTTGATGGCCCTCATGGGCTATTGCGTCACTGTTTACCGCAATTATTGCGCATGTTTACAATTATTGTTAACCTTTATAATTCTAATGTAATTCATACCACGCGAGCCCTATGGTAGAATGCACTAACTACGTACACATTTGATTTTGTACGAACAAGCACAAAATCAACATAGTTGAGATGTAAAGCAGTAAGTAACCGCCCCTATAAGCCAGGGCTAAGGAAGAAACATGCAGTACACCACCAACTCGTTTATTCCATCCATGGACAAAATTTTGGATTTCCAATGGATTTTCTGCTTCCAGCTTGTTTAATTCCTATTCCATGCTAACGAGTGCCAAAAAGCACGAAACTGCAGTCCATGGATGGAATAAACAAGTTGGTGGTGTATTGCATGTAGTTGAGTGGTTCCTTAAGCATATTCATTCGATTGTATGGTACCGTTCACAAGACTGATCAGTTTCCAAAAGCGGGGATTTTCAGTGCGACTATTGCGATCATTTCGTACATTAGGCGCTTTTATACATCAACCATTTTAGTAAAAATTCATGTACACAAATTTGCATCGTAGCCAATTTTTGCCTTGCTCCCCTTTAGTGATCTTGTTTCATAGTTGATGTCTGACAACTAGAGTACGGGTGGGATTTACGCGCGTACAAATTAGCGAAAGTTGATTTGAATTTCATACCTTTCAGAGGGGGGGGGGACATTATATATTGCTTTACATGCCCATTACTATTTCGTGTAGAACCGGGTAGGAATGTTTCTAGCCGAGGCTTTAGTGCAATAATAACAGGGTTCAACATGAATTTCTGATGTATTCGATCGCTCTTTGATACTGAAAGCAGGAATTAGTATGGAATTTCTCCAAAAGCGTACATCATTTTTGTTTTTTTTTTTACTGTATTCAGCAGCCGGTGTATATCGTTAATGTTCCTTCAGCTTTTTGGGAGAAGCATTAGCAAGAGAGAAATAAAAAGGCTAAAACGCTCGAAAGATTACAGTATTTACGAATTATGCGATGGGCTCGCAAAACGCGTCTTCCCAGATAAAAGCGATCGCGACTGCCTTCAATTACCATCCATTTAACATCATCTTAAATCACTCATTCTCCCTTTTTGAGCGCGGGGACACATTTTCCCGTGGGCCGCACCCCGGCCGATAGCCGTGCTGCGGTAGAGCCCCTTTTTAATGCGCTGCCCCCAATTAAGTGCCCGGATGGAACGAGCGGGGAATGAATAAGTGAAAAAGAGCGCGAAATTGGGCATCCCTTCTTAAATATTTCTTTATCGCACGGCGGCAATTATGCGACATCCAGGCGGAAAACTACCGGGCATACGCCGAGCAACGTGTTATTATTGGATGAAGGCGGCCGCTCCCATCGTCCTGGGCTGCGGCTCGGAGGACGTGACGGAATTCTGGTCTCTGTCAGCGGTTTCTTTGCTCGAGACAACGTTGGGATCCGTGCGAAAATTGAATGTGAAATTTGAGGATTTTAAAGTACTTCTTTTGAAGTGGAGCGAAAAATGGAAAGGATTTTTCCGTCTTTAAAAGCAAGAAATAGAAAGAACTGAACGGATAACTTTTATAAGGACCATGGAACAAACACAGGCACCCCCTGAAGGGAGAGCACCCCATGGAGGTCGCTGTGACCTCCAAAGATGTTCTATTTCAGCAAATATTTACTTAGATTCGGAAAATATTAAGACAGTGTCACTTATTTATTTATTTATTTATTTATTTTTAGTCTTGCTTAATCTCTCTACTTATTGGAAAAAGGAATGTTTGCATCCACGTGTTTTTTTTTTTTTTTTTCTTTCCTTTTTTTAAAATCAGCCAGTAAAGTTCGAAGTTTGATTGAATAAATTAAGAATTTCTCTTCTCGCAACGGTTTAGGCTCGGATCGCCCCTGGAAACAGATTGCTCACCTAGGAAGATAGTGGCACAACTCAAAAAGTCAAAATTCCGTTTCTTTTCTTTTTTTTTTGTAGGGATGTTCACGAAGCTATGATTTACAAATCAAAGAGAAACGTTTGTTTTGGGAGCATTACGAATGTATGCAAACCGAATTACTCATAACAAACGCATTATTGACTGCATCATAACTAACTGTTTTTACAAATTAATTTCTCTCCTTGTCTTAAAATTTTTTGTTTGGGGGCTGTGACAGTGTCCTTATAAGTGCGCGATATCGGTCTCTTAAATTCAAACTTATTTTATAAAGTACCGAATACAAATAACTTATAAATTATATTTTTTCTATGTTACTGAGACAACAGAGCCTTAATTATGAGATTTCCGCTCTCAATAAATACCCGGCAGATTTCCTGAAACTCGAAGGCACTCTGACCAGATGAAAAGCACCAGCGTGAAAAACCAATTCGGGTCAATCCATGCGAAATCATACAGACCATGTTGCTCACTATTTTTGATTTCGAAAATTTTTTGCCTGTCAATTAACTTATATTGGGAGCCTGAAACAATGGTTTAAAAAATTTTTAAATTCAGAATTTTTTTTTAGCAACCACTTTTTAGTAGCTGCGGAAGCGACTTTTTATGAAAAGAGTACTTTACGAGGATGCTTAGAGCTTTTTATTTATGAATATATCAAAATGATTTAAAAACCATTGATTGAGCAGAAAATGACCTACATTTCTATATCAGTTATTTTTCTAACAATTATTATCAAATTTGTGTAAAATTGGCTTAAAAATAAGATTTTCTGTGTGAAATTTCATTTTTAGCATAAAAGTATTAGTAGAAGGAATTAAGAATCACACTTACTTTTTTTTTCCTCAATTAGATATCTCACAGAGCTATTTCTAGGAGCAGTATGAAACATTTGAAGAAACTCCTTTATTTTATACAATTAGTCAAACATGGCATTTTGGAGAAAAAATGCTAAATTTGAGATTTAATATCTGAAAAGGGACTGAATGAAAATCTATCAAAATTTAATCGGATTATCATTGTAGTAAATATGTAGCAAAAATATTATGAGTGATATCTTGGTAGTTTCAGAAATATAGAGCCTCGAAGTTTTCTGAAAAATCGCATTTATTTTCACGCCAAAGAAATCATCATAATCCAAAAGTTATTCTTCTCATAATGTTTTTTGAGGAACAAACTAACCCTTTTGCAAAAATATATAATATTTAAATTTACATTCCATTTGCAGAAAGAAATAATTCAGGTATTTAATTGTAAAATTTACAAGTATCGATTGCGAAATACATAAGAACAAATTTCTAAACAAATTCGTGTATTCTGATGTGCAGACAGCGCACAGTGTGGCATACTGGCCAAGAATGCCCCAAACTCGCGCATTCTGAGATAGCATCTTCTATTTGGACTCAAAATGAGGCAAAATTCTTGTATGTCGTATACTACTGCTACAATTTCGAATTTTTTAACCCCTTAAATCCGGCACAGATCGGAATGGACCCAAGTCGCGACTTCGAAACCGAAAAAGTGTGACCATATTTTTTCCTGGATATGTGGATCAATACAGAGTGAAAATTAAGGAATCGGATGATAAAGCACAACTTTTGGATGTTTCAGGGCCAATAAAAATGCTTATTTTTAGTCATTAAAAACAAGATTTTCTACTGAAAAACTAGATTTTCGCGGTCTTGATAAGATTTCCCGAGCAATAACAAATATAGTTTTAATCCAACCTACATTTTTTTCACTCATTTTTTAAAGTTCAAAGCGTTTAACCCCCCCCCCCCCCCCAACAAAATATTGCTCAAAATCCGAATTTAAGCTCTAGATCCTATCATTTTCCGCGAGAATACGTGCAGACGTAACGCATATAAAAGAACCATTTTTATTGGCCCTGCAACAACCTAAAGTTGTGTTTTATCATCCGATTCCTCAATTTTCACTCTGCATTGATCCACATATCCAGGAAAAAATATGCTCACACTTTTTTGGTTTCGAAGTCGCGACTTGAGTCCATTCCGAGCTCTGCTGGATTTAAGGGGTTGAAAAATTTGTAGTTGCAGCAGAAATACGACATACAAGAAGTTTGCCTCATTTTGAGTCCGAATAGAAGATGCTATCTCAAAATGCGCGAGTTTGGGGGGTGACACTGCGCTGTCTCCATATCGGAATATGTGAATGGGTTTAGAAATTTGTTCTTGTGTATTTCGCAATCGATATTTGTAAATTTTACAATAAAATATCTGAATTATTTCTTTCTGTAAACGGAAAGTAAATTTAAATAATATATATTTTTGTAAAAGGGTTAGTTTGTTCCTCAAAAAACATTATGAGAAGAATAAATTTTGGATCATGATGATTTCTTGACGTGAAAATAAATGCGATTTTTCTGACAACTTCGAGGCTCTATATTTCTGAAACTGCCAAGATATCACTCATAACATTTTTGCTACATATTTACTACTATAAGAAGATTATTCAGTTGAATTTTGATAGATTTTCATTCAGTCCCTTTTCAGATATTAAATCTCAAATTTAGCATTTTTTCTCCAAAATGCCAAGTTTGACTAATTATATTAAAAAAAGGGTTTCTTAAAATGTTTCATACTGCTCCTAGAAATAGTCCTATGAGATATCTAACCGAGGAAAAAAAAGTAAGTGTGAGTCTTAATTCGTTCTACTAATATTTTTATGCTAAAAATGTAAAATTTCACACAGAAAATCTTATGTTTAAGCCAATTTTACACAAATTTTATAATAATTATCAAAAAAATAACTGATATAGAAATGTAGGTCATTTTCTGATCAATCAAATGGTTTTTAAATCATTTTGATACATGCATAAATAAAAAAGTTCTAAGCATCCTCGTAAAGTACTCTTTTCATGAAAAGTCGCTGCCGCAGCTACTTACGAGTGGTTGCCAAAAAAACTTCTGAAGCTTTAAAAATTTTTATACCATTGTTTCAGGCTCCCAATATAACATTTAATTAACAGGCAAAAAATTTCAAAATCAAAAATAGGGAGCAACATTGTTTTATTTTCCTGTATGATTTCGCATGGTTTGACCCATTCGTAACATTTGTTACTCGTATTTCCTCGAATCGGCCGCTGTTCGATTCATATCTGGCTGGGAGCTCGGAGTTCTACTATATTGGTAAAAAATAGATAACTTACAATCATAAATATTGGATAATATACAATAACTTAAAGCAACTTTCATAAAGCTTTCTTAATTGAATTTCGATACAGCTAAAACTTAAAAATACATTTTATCCTCATTAGGGTAAAATTATATTTTAAGTTAATTCATTTCAGTAAACAGAAACGTTAAGGTCCTTAAGTGAAAATGGAAGCCTGGCGAGTCTTATAAACAAAATCTACGGTAAATTTAATTTCTACTTTTTTTCTACTCAGACTTAGCACAAGAACTATGGCTATACACAAGTTGTATAGAGAAAACTTAAAATTTTATGGTACGTTTTAAAATTTTAAGTTTTCTCTATACAACTTGTTTTAAAATATTTCCTATAAAATTTTACTACACAACTTAAAATTTTGCTTAAAAGTCACTAGACATATTTTTAAATTAAAAATCTTCATAAATTCTCTCCAACTTCGTCAAGTTCAAATCTGGGAGTTTTTTAGGGATTAACCCTATAGTGGCTACGTCCCTGACCCAAATTTATTAAGGAATAGCTAAGAGAGTGGAAGAAAAAAATTCATATCTTTTGTAAAAGATTTCAAATGAAACACGGAACATTGGTAGCGATATTTAAAGATTTTTTTAACAACAGATGTTTTTGTTTATAATAAATAATAATTGCAACACAAGATGGCGATGCAAAAAGAAAATTATGTCGTAAAAGAGCTAATATTAATTAAAGAACAGATCATGAAAGATGGCACTAAGACCCTATATACTGTACTATCGTAAGGAGATAAATCTGATTTAAAGATGGTTTGAAATTCTTTCATGACTTAGAAGCAGAACTATGAAAAAAAAAAAAAAAAAAAAAACTTTCTTTCGCGCAAATGAGTTTATCCCTTTCACCTGCAAAACCTTTTTCCTCAATCTATCGCATTCTTCTTGAAAGTATAGTATCAGAATACGAAGTTAGGACGAAATTGCAACTGAAGCCAAGTTGCACTTATCTCGAGTAGAAGGCTTGAAAACAAAGAAAGAAGAAAAAAAAAAAAAAAAACGCGTTTTCAGTCCTTGGAAACGTTTTTAGGCATTCAGGAAGAATTCAGTGATTCGAAAGCAACTCAATAGTCTCTTTTAGCAAGTGGTAGAGTATTTCAATTGTTCATAAAATTTGAATAAAAATCATAAAAATATTATCAACATTTTTCATTTAGTTCACGGTTTGATGGGAAAAAAATCACGTCAAAATTGATTTACGTCACCTGTTTGAAAGCTTTTTTTCACCATATACTTGTTTCTTTTTACTATCTTTGTTAATTTTCAAACAAAAATATGTATCAATTACTAGCTTATTTCCCGGCTTTGCCCGGGTGCTTATTAATACACCATGACTTTTTATTGTTTCTAACTTATTTCATGCTAAAATGAAATATAGGTGAGCCTTAAATTGATAATTCATTGTTAATCGTAATCTTTGTTGAAAAATACTCATATTTAAATGTGTTAAATTTTATCAATTTGTATGCTTAAAGGCTTATCTCTATTACTCTATCTATTCAAAATTGAAAGAAAAAGGTCATTTTGAGACAAAAAAAAATTGAATTTTATGCTTTTTGAATTTTTTTTTTAAATTTGAAAACCCTAGCCTATGTGAATTCTATTGCATCGAGGAACCTATGTGATAAGTCTGATGAAAATCCGACGAAAACTGTGGATTTGTATAAAGAACAAACATACATACATCCATTTTTACATATTTAGATAATGACTTACCGATAAATCTTCAGCTAGGAGCAAAGAAGGGTGGAAGATCTATAAGCACATATTGACAGATAAACTGAAAACGAAGCATCTAGATTTTTTTCTTGTTAAAAATTAAGCCCTGTATATTTCATTACATGATCGGCTGTGTAACGTGGTGGTAAGGCCTTCCACGCTTTGAACCCGGGTGAATTTTCGAGATGCAGAAAATCGTCAGCACCCATGTCGTATGATTATGCGACATGTAAAAGATGCCTTGAGTATTCGTTTGGATTTGAATGCCCTTGGCAATATTAAATTCCTAGTGCAGTTTCGCACCGAGGGGAGCCCAAGTGCCTCCATCAGGTGGAAATTGGGCGTCAAAATTATCTTTGCCATTGTCATCCGATCCTTAATGGTGGCACACGGAAGTCTGGATGTAATACCGGGGGATCTCACTGGGTCTGCAAAAAGGATGAAGCTTCTTAAGCAGCCCCATTAGAAATAAAAAGATATATATTTCATTGTATTTATGTGTGGGTAAGTGATTTTCTCTCTCTAGTAAAATATTCATTTTTACGGAATCATGTTGCCTTGATTTACCACATGAAATATTGAAATTGGAGTTGTAGACATAGAGAGAGAAAGAAACAGTTGAGAAATAATTCAAGATGAACGGACACGACCTAAAATCCTTTCTTATCTTCAGGATATGAGTGGTTTTCTAAGCATGAAATCTTTCACCAAGGAACCGTGAACGCAGGAACAACACCACGAGTTTGGAACAAAAAGAGAGGTTCGCTGCCATCCAAGTGCGTACGCTAAAAAAAAACTTTCCTCTTTTTTCCCTTCTTCTTCGGTCCTTTTTTTTATACACATATTTGTTCGGATTCTGCCGGCCGTAGCACTTCTGGCTGTCCTTCTCAGCAAAAGTCGAAAAAGAAAGATTCGAAAACCGCAAAAGGGCAAAAAAAAAAAAAAAAGGGGGCCTGGGATCATTACCATTTTAAAATGGTTCCGCCCAGCGGTCATTCTGGAACTAAGTGGCTCTTTTGCAAGCCCGTTATTATCTGTTCTTGAGGCGGCTAATGGTCACTGGGGTCAATTGACCGTGACGTGTTGCGCCGCCTGGTGACAGCCGCGGGGATAAAGATCAACCGATTTATCATGGAAAAAAAAATCCTGTTCGTTTCCCACCGGAATTCCACAAATTCAGGAACTCCCCCTAAAACTGCAGCCAAGTTTTCCAGGCGGTTGCTCGAATTTACCACTTCTCCACTCTCAAGCCCAAGTAGTTTTTATTCCTAGAAACTATCTTGGATTGAAAGTTCAATCAATGAAGATGTTAAGAAAGGAATAATAATAAAGTTAAAAATTGAGTTTACCTATGAATTTAGAAGACATTCAACCTCTTATTCGATTTTAATTCAGATAAAACTATTCAGAGATGTTCATTTACTTCAGTCCTAGACGCTTGAGAAGTTGTACAGAATTTGAAGAATCAGCAGATTTAGTTGATGATGCAGTTTTTTCCACTTTAATTTCTCAAATTTCATTCGTTTCTGTTGTTTTTTGCTGTTTGTGCTTTCCAGCTCTGTTGCGACAATCTTACTACTATTATATATGCGAAAGTTTGTATGGATGGATGGATGGATGTATGGATGGATGTATGGATGGATGTATGTTTGTTCCTCTTTCACGCAAAAACTACTGAATGGATTTTGATGAAACTTTTACCATAATGTAGCATATACATCAGAATAACACATAGGCTATAATTTATAACGATATTCAAAAAAGTTCGATCGGTAGCGTCTTTTTCATTCCAATTTAAGGTACATATTTCTCATAAATCAAAAGGCATTGACCAAACTAACTCAGTATTTAGTGTATCATCTCAACTCCCTGTCGAAAGCTAAAATTGCGGGCATCATTTCTTCTTTCCGTATTTAATGTCCAATTCTTTTCTCAAGTCAAATCATGAAGGTTTTTTTTCCAGCTTCATGGGGAATATCCAGGCTTTTACCATGATTTGTATTTAAAACGTTTTGTAGTCTTAGTTGTGTAAGTAGAATATTTATCCTTAAGCAATGTGTTTTTTAATGTGCATTGCTGCGTGAAAATATTATTTTTTTAGAATAAATTGTATTCCTTTGTTAGTAAATTGTTGACTGTATCAATTATTTTCACAAGTTTCGTGAATTTGTCGGTCCTGCTTAATCGTCTAACGGATAAACGAATAAAATATCCTGGAACTAGATATTTCCCATGCCATAGACGCAATGCTAAAGATTCCGCTTAATCGAATTCTCCGCTTAATCAAATAATATTTCTTGGAACCGACAGTATTCGTTTGAGCGGGGCCGACAGTATGTGTTTTAGTGTTTTAGAGTATCGGTAATGTAATCGCTTGAAGAGATTGGCAACTAATAAATGGATTAGGTTCAGTATTTTCCACTTTAATGGAACTTTAAATACAATTTTACAGTATTTTTAAAAATTTGTTGGCGTTGATTGGGCGGTACTTACAATTGGTCACTTAGAATACAATCGAACAGGTATCTTGCCGAATTTGTTGCAAAAATATTATAATAACTAAGATTATGGGTAATGTTTTCCACTGACGCCAGTTCTGGCGCCAAAGACTATGTAATAATACTTTACTTCTTACGATATAACTAAAATAAAACGATTGTTGTCTGATATTTGTAGACTGCGCCAAAATCTTAATCATCGAAATAATACTCCCACAGTTGAAGAAAAGTTGTTTTTTTTTTTTTTTTTTTTTTTGGCCGATTCCGTACGTTGTCATTAAAAAACTTTTGAAACTTACGTCAAAGCAGAAAGTAATCCGCATACGAAATTAATCAGACCCCAAAACTAAAATTACCATTAATTTGTGTTTTTCGCACAAATAATTGTCAAATGCTCCCTACTAATTTCGAAATCACTTAGGACAAAAACTTTTAGCGTCATTTCATGGTCAGCAATATTTTCTTAGCATTAAATGACAATTTTTCTTTGACAAAAATTACTGGCTTAATAATACCTAAGCATATTTGCATAAAGTAGGGAGGGGAGAAAAATTATCCTAGGTATCCCAAAACAGTTACCGCAAATTTAGCGACATTTTAAATCGTCAAAGCGGTACGTTTTGAGTTCTTTTAGTTTGGGGAAAAAAAGCGATTATAAATTGTTTCTCAATATTTTTACTGGCCCAGGCAATGCCGGGTATTTTTGCTAGTATATTATAATTGTTGCAGTATATTTATAGCTGAGATATGTTTTCTTTCCAGGCGCTTCGGCACAAAGTGCGGGGGCTGCGCGCAGGGCATCTGCCCGACGGACCTGGTGCGCAGGGCACGGGGCCGGGTGTACCACGTGGCCTGCTTCACGTGCCTGCTGTGCCGGAAACAGCCGTCGACGGGAGAGGAGCTCTACGTGCTGGACGAGACCCGGTTCGTCTGCAAGGAGGACTTCAACAGGCAGCAGCAGCAGCAACAGCATGGTGAGTCGAGCGTGGAACGATTTCCACCCTTTGAGTACTATAGTCCAGAAGCCGTGTGAGCCCTCGCAGGGATCTCACATTCAGTGAGATTTCCTCCCTTGCGTAGAAGCTGAGCTAAACTCCTCCCAACCACCTATGGAATTTTGCAAGAAGTCCGGGTGGGTCTTTTTTTCCTGGTCGGTACAACATCTGAAACTGCTATATATTCAGTTTTCATCAGTGGCCATATTAGAGCTTTCACGTTTTAAATGGTCTCAAATGTTCCCTGAAAGCCACTGATGCACTTCTGACATTGATTGGGCTTCACTAAATTCGAGGTTCGTCCTCCAAAATCCACTACTGGACTTCCTTCAGATTTTTAAGTTCATAAAGTTTGTCTAGCTTTTTTAGACGATCTGAAATCAGTAACAACAACAACAACCATGGTCTAGCATCCAGATGTAACGATATATATTGAAAATTTTCCTATCAACTGACAAGATGGCGACTGCATAGGCGAGACCGCAAATTCTGGGGGTGCAACAGTAGCAGAAATCGGGGAGGGGGTGATTCCCTGGACAACAAGCCAGTGGCGCAACCAGAAAACAGTTTTAAGCAGAGTTTGAAAAAATCCAGCCCGCCTGGGTTTTTAATCAAATATCAGGGTTTTCATTTTTCATTTCAGGGGAGTCATTTTAATAGCATTCTCTATTCAAACAATGTATACCAAACTACTGCTTGCTACATAAAATTTTTAAAGAGTCGGAAGCCATGAAGAGAGGTCACTGTGACCCCCTAAA
This sequence comes from Uloborus plumipes, assembly GCA_038373865.1. NCBI lineage: Eukaryota > Metazoa > Arthropoda > Arachnida > Araneae > Uloboridae > Uloborus > Uloborus plumipes. Next base: position 71,879 of record JAXGGA010003159.1, read on the forward strand.
GAATTTTTTATTTAGAAAAAGCAATGCTATATTGATTTTTTAAAATTAATATGATAAAATATTTTGAATTGATATTGAATTGAATTTATGGATTTAAATAGTTCCTGTTTAGTTTGATCCTCTAAATATTCAAATAAATAAACAAATACCCACATTCAGATGCAGTTTTACTTTTAATACTTAATAAGTTTGCTCAGAAAGGAAGATGCCTTTTTCTGGACCACGTATATTGACCAACACTAAATATCATAATAAACTCATTGTTATAACTAAACTGATCAGTACCAATTTCTAGACTTGATATTGATCAAAATATTTGTAATGTTTAGTTCGTTTCTGAAATAAATATTTTCAATGTGCAGTAAATTGTGAAAAAAAAAGAAAAAAAAAAAAAAACACTTCACCGACATAGTGTCATTTCAAGTGGGCCGACCCGATAAATCTCGGTGAGATTTTTTCGGGCTGGGCCCACGTTAGCGAATCCTGCTTTTAGTTTTTTCTCCATTTGATAGGCAGGTTTGGGAGATAATCACCAGGAAAATTTTTGATATTGTAATCCTGAAAATGCAGTTTTAGACTGCCTCTGGTGCTGTGAGCGGAAAAAACAGTTCACAGGAACTTCCACATAGAGTTCTAGAAATTCAAGTCCTAAAAACGCGATTATAGGCGATATTTGTTTTGACACTCATTTAAGGGATGGGGCTTATCTTAAGGACTGTCCCCGATCAATTTCTTGAAAAATAGAGCAAAATCTATCACCTTCCCCACAACTTTTCGAAGTTAAAATTCCAAAAACGCAACTGTAGACAAACTTTGATGATGTGACGAGAGAGGCGTTCTGGTTCTCTCTCCAGGAAACATCTCGAAATACAAGTCCTAAAAAACGAAGTTTTACAGCAATATTCAGTAATATTAGAAGGACAGGTTTTAAGTCTCTCCCGCCTTAAATTTTTTCAAACATTAGTTTTTTCTTTTTCAGATTTCATACGGAAGTGTCAGCTCGTGTAATTGAAAGAGAGCGGTGTGCTTAGAGTCCTAGGTGTGCTATACGTCTCATCCAATTGTCGTTTTAAAAACATAATTTTTAGTGTCATAGACGTCTTGAATGATATTAGAAAAAGGGATATTGAAAAGCTTGCCCAAATTTTTTTCGAAATTTACGTCCTAAAAACGCGACGTAGACCATATCCAGTAACAATAGGGATTAGGCACTTCTTAACGTTTGAAACTATGGAAAAAACCTTAAATAATTTTTTAATGTTGTTAGAAGCGAAACGAAGTTGAGGGCGAAGAAAGGTACGAGGGGCTCCGATTATATTTTTAGAAATTCAAGCTTAATGAACTCGATTGTAAAATTGTCCCGATGGATTTTTTGAAAACAGATTTAAAAAAACTCCCTCCCCCCCTTATATACCAGCTCTTCAATTTTTCATAATTTAAGTTCCAAAAAACGCAATGTCAGACAATTTTTTATGATGTTATTGGAGGGGGTTATGTTCAGGGTTGCCAGACGTCCCGAATTTCAAGGGACCGTCCCGTTTTTTGAAATATTGTCGCACGTCCCGGGGAACCTTGATACGGGACGGCTAAAGTCCCGCATTTCGGCTAGAAGCGGCATTTTACAAAATGAAACATTATTTTCAGAAAAAAATAGAGTAAAACAAGAAATGTGAAATAGAGTGATAAGAAAATTGATTGAATTAAAATATTTTCCTGTTCTGAAGTAATATTAGTGTTCTATTCATTTAGAGCAGAAACTATTGTGACAATCAACAAACCTTCATTGTAAAAGTGGTGTATCTCCTTGTAAATGATTTTACTATGCCTTATGATATAAAAAGCCCTTCTCAATTTTTAAATTTTTCAAGAAATATATGTGTTCAGCTACTATTAGTCACCAGATTCTTTAAACCAATCAATTTCAATCTTTTGAAATTTGCTTCGCTTCGCTTTTATACTAAAAGATGTAATTAAATATTATTCCATTTAGCAAACAAATACGCGTTTTAAAAACTTGAAGATGCATAATTTTTACAATGAGCGACAGAAATATAAATTACAGTGAGTTTTATGGCATCCTAAAGCCCATCAAAACTTTAAAAGAATTATTGCAGCAGTAAAATCTAGTATCAAATATGATTTAAAATAAAGGAATTTTCCGAGGTTATATAAGAATAATTATCATGTTCTAATATTGACAAAACTGTACAGTTTTCTCCCCAAAAATATTGAATACTGATTTTTTTAATTTGTTTTAGGTTAACTTCTTATAGTGAGTTCAAATAGTAAGGTTTAATTCTGCCTACTCAATTGTAATCAAAATTTTTGTTAATGACTCCTTAAAATTATTTTGAGTTCAAATTTCCCCATTGGTTCGTCTAGTTTTTTGATAAAGTACATACTAAACATTAGTCATCAGTAGAAGCGACTACTATACCTCTCACGAAGACAAGCCCGTCATTTGGGACATCAGGACGGGTGGTCAATGGCCTCCCCCCTGGTTTTGGAAATTAATGTACTTACATATAAATGGCCGTGGCTTTTGCTTTTTTTGGTATAATTTACATTGAAATTTGGTATAATTTACCTCTCCCTCCCCCCCCCCCCCCACCAACCGGCAAAATTTGAAATGACGGGCCTGCGTCATGAACACGGAAATACGAATTTTCACAATAATTAGTGGAAAACCTTTCCCCACCAATATTCATGACAAAAAATAACCATGTAATGGTAAAAAATGAAGTTTTATTCATATGATCATTGTGTTCTTTTTTTTTTTCGTTTAAATTTGTGAGAAACGTTTAATATGAAAGTCAAGGTTGCAAAAATTCGAACTTTAGACTTCATCTCTCAATCTCTCCCCCCCCCCCCCCAAGAGCCTGTCCCGTATTTACAGTTCTTAAATCTGGCAACCCTGGTTATGGGGCTCTACAATGAAAATTTTCGAAATTGAAGTTCTAAGAACAAATTTCTTATGTGCAATATTCTATGGTATTAGAAGGAAGATTTAAGGCTACTGTCTTCAATCTTCCATTGGCGGCAAGAAGACGATAGTGCGAGAGGGGGGGGGGGTGGCACAATTAGCTGACTAACAATCTGAAGCTGTTGAAAAATTTAGGTGTCGAGATTTTTTTATTTTTGAAAGAAATTAAGATATTTTCTCAACATTGGGTATTTTGGTACCTTTTCCCAAGACGCGTTCTTTCCTTCTCTCAATAATAAAGAATATTTTTAAAAAATATATAAACTTAGTATTCTGGAGAAAGGGAGCACGATCATTGTGGGCCCCCTCTGGTTGAGCCACTACAGTAAGAAGTCTGTGAGGGGGGGGGTTACTTCTATGGGACATTTTGAAAATTTACCTTAAAAATGCTGGTTTTCAGCTGATTTCAGGGCAGATTTTACTGATAAAGTTTTTACAATACTCACGTTTTTTTTTTTTTTTTTTTTTTTTAATTTCGCCATGGTAGTTTCAAAGTAGAAGAAATTGTTATGATGTACCAATAAATACCCAATTACGGAGTATACACTCATTCTTTAATACAGCACTGAATAATAATGTTCTTTTCCAACTGCATTTCTTGGCAATTATACTTAATTTCATTATTTTCAAAACCCAACCAAAAATGTTGGGGGTGCGGCGCACCCCCTGGCACCCCCGTAAGTCCGCCTATGGGCGACTGCTGATAACTGAAAGAATTGTACATTTATTGTATACGCATGCGTACATGATCTATCCATTACTGTTTAACGATATTTTCTTCACTTTCCAAAATTCTTACCTTGCTTCTTACTTTTCGTTCTATCACCACCGAAACTGTTGTTTATTATACCATTATACCACATTGACTCCAACGTTTTCTTTTTTTTTTTTCGTTTTTTCTTTTTGATGCCGTCATGAACTTACAGGTCCAACGTTGTTTAGACAGGTTCATTTGTTATTTCTTCACCCACGGCTTTCGAAAGCATGTTTGTGTATTTTGTCTCTGTAATACATATTGAGTATACCACCTTTTTCCATCTCTTGAATGAGCAAACACAATAAGGAACAATATAAGCCTCATAGTATAAAGTAGTGCAGAACAATATCTATCGCTTATGACACTTTTTCTAGAGCCTAACAGTACAGAGGCAATCAATGAAGCATTGGTTTTCAAGTAATAGCTGAAAAGTGGAGAAACAAACCTCTGCTTCTGAAACTGTTGCTGAAAAGGTGTCCTGTAACTTTCTTGCAGTTGTGTGCTGCTAAGGGCCGTTCATCAACGTCCTCTCTTAAGCTGCACAGACAATTTAAGTTCAAAGTTCTGGAATTTAAAATCGATAATACGGAACATTATTGGTAGAATTTGAAAAGGAATCCATTGCTTAAGATAGCACACATAAAGTACCGATATTGCATTGTCATCAATAGCAATGTGCATTTACTCCATTTATTTCTTCTGATCTTTTTCAATTGCTCATTAAGAAATTAACCCCATCAATTTCATCAAGCAACTTTCGAATTTCCGTTGCTCACCGACTAAATTGTTTACGGAACTTTAACTGTCATGGCATTGTTAAATTCAAAAAAAAAAAAAAAAAGAACAAATTTCTCACAAAATACCGAGATTCACCAATATTTTATGTAAAGCTGCTCGTCACATAATGCACAACAGCACAACGCCTGAAAAAGTTGAATTAGACCCTTTTCTTCACAAGCCTCAAATTGAATATCTTTGTCATAATAACCATACAGCGACGTCAAATTGTCCATTTATTTCTAATGCATTGCTGGGGTTCGACCCCAAATCATTCTTATCTCTCGTTTCAGAATCTCCAGGTTTCGGCTATCAACAAAACTTAATAAAACTTAAATTAGCTCGCCAAAAACAAACCTTTGAAAGATGAAAAAACTTTATTTTCTTCTTAAATTTAAGCAAAATTAAACGTCAAATCAAAGTAAAATTTCCCTCGTAAATCAAAACACATAGTTTCCCGTTACACATAATTCAATTTTATTTTCTATAAATAATCAAAGATGTGGTCCCACACTTTGAATACATCAGAGCAAGTTATTAAATTATCTTATTTTGCTGACATGTCTTTGTGTCACAAATCTACGATTGTCCACCTCGATAACTGCCATCCCAGTAGGGAGGTTTTCTAACTCAAACAAATCCAATATTTAAAACCCTACCATTATTCACCCGGCTGACCTGTGGTCAAACTAATAAATGATCCCTGTGGGGTGGATAAGAGGCGGAACTTCATCCAATCGAGCATGAATCATAAGGTGCTCACCTCGTGTATCATGGGGGAATGAAAACCCTATCCTCTATGTAGTTCCTACACCTGCATTTGGTTCAAACTTAAGATCACATTTTTTATTTGGGGGGAGGGGGGCTCTCCCAGATTTCTTATTCTTTTGTTTTCCCATACCAATTAGTGTGTATATGAAGCAGTAAGTAACCACCCCTAAGCCAGGGTTAAGGCAGAAACAAGCAATACACCACCAACTCGTTTATTATCAAATTTTCGATGGGGAAATTAAAAGTCCATCGTATTGTTAAGTGCCAGAGCAGAGTGAATTGGAGTTGTGCAAATACGAGAACATATAATTTTAGTAACATTTATTGACGGACATTTACATGAGTTAATCTTGCAGCCAACGCGGCTGAGCAAAATAAAAGTAATACGTATACATGAAGCCGAAGAAATAAGAAGAACGAAGAACAAGCTAAATTCCTGCTAATACCTCTTATAAGGCGAATTAATCCGCATATAGCCAGTTGCATTTTCCGATGATAGAACTGCGGTCAATCAAATGAAAAGTAAGTTCGTCATACTATGACGAAAGGCACGCACGTGTCTATGATCGGGAAATGCGTAACAAGCATGAAAAATTTGCATTGTGACTTTGCAAGAAACAAAATTTTAATAAAATTACAAAATATATTTTGAAAAATCCAACACTTGCAGAGCACAATGTAAATTTTTCATCAAATGAAACTGCAGTCCATCCATGATGGACTGCAGTTTCGTGTTTTTTAGCACTCGTCAGCATGGAATAGGAATTAAACGACCTCTGATTCAGGTTACTTACTGCTTTATACTCGAGTTTTGCCTCAAAATTTACGAGTTGTACCGTACCAAAGTACGGTCACCCGCTGGTATTCTAATTTCACAATAGCTACCAGTTTTTTCATCTCTCTTCACTCTATATGAGGATTTCTGCCTTCAGCTCGTTTAATCCTATTCCATGCTGACGAGTGCTAAAAAGCACTAAACTGCAGTCTATGGATTTAATAAACGAGTTGGTGGTGTATTGCTAGTATATATGGATGTTTACAATTTGGTCAAAACATCAGCTTGGTTTCAAATATGTAAAAATGAGAGCATTGATACAAAATTCAAAAAATGCTTTGGGATATTCGATAATGTTTGCATACTTGTTTTGGTGTTACAAGAAACTTGAACCCTTTTTAAACGCAACAAGACGTGGAGTTGTAAATGAGAAGACATTTGCGCCAAAAGCTTTCCTATGATATACACTGAAGTGACAAAAGTCATGGGATAGCAATATACAAATTTTCAGATGGCAGTAGCATCGCATAGAACAGGTATAAATGCGCAGTGCTTTTACAGAGCTTTTATTTCCGTTCAAGTTATTCATGTGAAGAGGTTTTAACGTGATGATGACCGCACGACGTGAATTAACAGACTTTGAACGCGGAATGTTAGTTGGAGCTAGACGCATGGGTCATGCCATTTCGGAAATCGTTAGAGAATTCAACATTCCCAGATCCACTGTGTCAAGAGTGTGCCGAGAGTATGAAATTTCAGGCATAACATCCCACCATGGACAGCGCAGTGGTCGACCGCCTGCACTTAAAGATCGAGACCGGCGACGTCTGCAAAGAGTCGTAAATTCTAACAGACAAGCAACACTGCGTCAAATCACCGTAGAAATCAATGTGGGACGTACAATGGACGTGTCTGCTAGAACTGTGCGGAGAAATTTGGATTTCTTGGGCTATTCCAGCAGAAGACCGACTCGAGTGCCTTTACTGACAGAAACGACATCGCTTGCAGCGACTCTCGTGGGCACGTGAGCATATCGGTTGGTCCCTAGATGAATGGAAAAACGGTTGCACTGTTCCGATCGGTCACAGATTTCAGCTGGTAAAGCCGATGTTCAAGGTTCGAGTGTGGCGCATGACCGCATCGAAGCTCATGGACCCAAGATCTTTCGAACAAAAAAGTTGTTCAATCGGACTGGTCACTCACAAGTAATAGGTGTGAGGCTGTTTTTCAGGCATTGACTTGGTCCTCAATGTGCGACTGGAACCAAACATTGCAAATCGGAAATGCTTATGTGCAGTACTTGGAGATACTTGCACCATTCATGAACGTTCTGTACCAAACAACGTTCATCGAAGTTATTATGGATGACAGTGCGACCGATGTCACCGGGCCACAACTGTTCTCAAATTGTTTCGAATCAAAATTCTTGGGACAGACTTCCACCGATGATCTTGGCACACCTAGATTGCCGACATGAATTCCATTGAGCAATTTATGTGTGACACCATCAAGAGGTCTGTTCAGTGCACAAAATCATGCCCATCAACGCTTTCACAATTATGGACGTCTATCGAGACAGCATGGCTCAATATTCCTGCAGAAGACTTCCAACGACTTGTTGAGTCCATGCCACGTCGAGTTGTTGCACTTCGCCGGGCAAAAGGAGGGCCGACACGATATTAAGAGGTATCCCATGACTTTTGTCACTTCAGTGTATTTCACTAAAGGAAAACATTACTTTTAGGAATATTCTGGCCAAAACACACCACACGCACACCCAAACACACCACACGCACACACAACTAAGCCTCAGGTTACGCTCCTATTGACGCGTTGTTTAATGATAATATAATAGAAAATAAACAAAACGGATTTTTTCCTGACGACCTATAATTTACTTTGTGGCCGATTTTTTTACATTTTAAAGCAACTTTTGCGGAAATAATCATAGCTTGGAGCATGCGAAATTAGCGATAAAGCTCCAATAAAGCATTTATTAAGCATTTTTTATTGCGTGATTCAACTTTTGGGTTTATTTTTCCAATTTTCCTTCAATTAAAGCGAGAGAAGAAATCTACTATCAAAGAAAAAAAGAAAGGGATACCTTATCAACTAAAAGAGAAAGAGAACAATACGAAAAAGTGATTGCTCCGAAAAAGTAAAGAAAATCAAAGTTCTGATTTTCTCATTTTCGGTAATTTGTTACATTTTTAATTTATGTCTTCAATCAATAAGTGGTTCATTTGAAAAGTGTTGGGGAGGACCCGCTATTTGGGTGACTTAATTACCCTCCACACTTGGATTTTAAAGAAAGAGCAATTTTACATTTCTGAATGCATTTTGATGTTTTTCCTTGCAAAATACATCAACGGGATATATCCAGGCCCCCTCCCCCGAAACACTTTGAAATGCCGGTCCGTGGGAGGAGAAAAACTCGCATAAATTATTAAGAAAGGAATAACTTTAAATGGAAAACAGCAGTTGTGTTTCACCTTAATATGCTAAACTTTTTTTTCCCTTAAGAACACAAATTATTACCAATATATTCTCAATTTCTACCAAATATAAAAATACTAGCTTATTACCCGGCATTGCCCGGTTGCTTATTAATACAACATAGCTCTAAAAAATTATTTGAATGAATTCTATCCACATGGGCAGCTGGGATGCTTTAGCATTCATGCGAAAATGAAATAGGTGAGCCTTAAATTAATAAATCATTGTTAATCGTAATCTTTGTTGGAAAACACTCATATTTAACTGTGTATTTATCAATTTGTATATGCTTAAAGGCTTATCTCTATTACTCTATATACTCAAAATTAAAATAAAATGACCATTTTGAGACAAAAAATTTGAATTTTGAGCTTTCTGGATTTTTTAAAATTTCAAAACCCCACCTATGTGAATTCTAGTGCATCAAAGAACCTCTGTGCCAAGTTTGATGAAAATCCGACAAAAACTGGATTTGTATAAGGAACAAACATACATACATATATCATTTTAATACGCTTTTATTAGTTTCACATGTGTGTTTGTATGTATGTATGTAACTCTTAATAAAAGATAAAATTCACGTTCTTTGCAAATATAAAAGTAATAAAAAAATACTATTATTAATAATGAAGGTTAAACTATATCACATGTTGATGTATTATAAGTGCATCACAAAGCGTATTTTTTAGTTTTTTTAAACTAATTTAAAGATTATTTATATTTTTTCGATGGTCACCATCTGAGTCGAGAAGAATCTTCCTCCAAGTTCATTTCACAGCGAAAAGCTTTTATAAGTACATCTATAGAAGGAATAATGGGAACGCTTTCGGACGCGCAGGTATTAGTCTCCGTCAAGAAAACACCTGCGCCGGAGGATCGCCACCACCCGCCCACCACCGCGGTGGTGTTCGGGCTGGGTTGAGTCGAGCGGGTCGATAAAAATCTTAGTAACGTGTTCGCTGTTAATAGAGACACAAATCTTGTCGCGGCTGCTATTAAGAAGAGGAGGGGGGAAAGTCGGGAGTGAAAAAATTTTTAATGCGTTTTTTTTTTCTTTCAGGCTGAAACAAAAAAAAAAAAAAAATATTCAAAATCCAGAATGTCACGTTTGAATATATTTTCTTTAAAAGATTTCTCGTGTTAATGTTTAGTTAAGCGAGTAGTTTCTTTTTTTTTTTTTTTTCAGTTCGAAGTTTTACCATTTTTTGAAGAATTAAAAGTCATGACTTTCCTAAAGATCTAAATTTTAGGAAGAGGTAGAATTTAAAATTTGATGTTGTCGTCGAGTCTGTGCAAGCGTCAGTTGAACATTTAAAAAAATCCTTTGAAAGAGTATGATCAAAAGAAAAAACACATTTTTTAAATGGGTAAAATTTCTTTCCAGATCTTAGTTTTAAAGGCTTACTTTAATGAATGTTTTAAAGATTAACTTCTGCTTTGTGTATTTTATTTTCAGTTTGAAACTTTGCTTCCGTACATTTAATCTTATGGTTCAGAGAGGGCTCCAATTGATTGAATTTCAACGTACAATTACTTCAACAGATCAAGTGTATATAAAACCAACAATCTTAGACAAACTCCAACCTTGTTGCAACTTCTCTCCAAACGCAATTACGCCTGCTTTTCTACAATCTAGACACGCGTTTCGTCTTGACAATTGCTGTTTTACACTAATAGATTGACACGTTTGAAAAATATATATTTTTTTCATATAAGATGTGTGAAAATAAACGTTATTAAATAACAAGAAAAAGATGTCGCTATCAAAAAGGAAAGAATACTAGTTTTTTTTTCTTTCTTTTTTCAAGAATAATAATAATAAACACAAGCAAAAATTTGCCATCCCTGAAAATTTGCCGCCTAGTCTGCCTATGGGGAAATTAGGCACTGAACCGAATTGAAATTATGCGTGTTTAAAGTTTGACTGTTATGCCCACAACGGTGAATTTGCCTTGATAAATCCAAACATAAAATACTATTCAATGATTAAAACCTTTAGTGGCCATTCCCATGATCTGATTAACCTATAAAGGCTCAGGAAGCTTGAGCTTTCCCTTAGAAATTTTAAATGGCCCAAAAATGACTATGGAAAACTGCTTAAAAATGACAGTTTCGGCTATTAAATTCGGTTTGGCGGATAACAGGTTCCATGAAGTTCGGCATAACTGTGTTACTTATGTACTTTTATACTAATTTTGTGAAGTGATAAATCTGATTCTAAGACTAGCTTCCTGTATTCAATGAAAATTACAGTACAAGCATGTAGACTAAACTTTAATCTCAATTCTGCTGGGCTACTTTAAGAATAATCCTCGTAGCAGTAGTGAGTTTTGTGTCAATCTCAATGTGCATAGTTCTCAGAAAATTTTCCCTAAACGAAAAGTGCGTCAGGGCCCTTACAGGAGACTGAGCTTCCCCCAAATTCAAAGGTTAATCGGGCCTTGATGGCCATCCCAAAAAAACTTTTATTTATGATTCATTTCAATCCATTTTTCTCAATGGGTTGTCTCGTACCATTGAACTCCAACAAATACATAGAAGAAAAATCCATGTTCCTTTTGTAAACTACTGACCGTTGCTTTTGAAATCTCCCCTAGCCCAATGATGTTTGAATGGTGGACAAGTCCACCATTAACACTCTTGTCTGTGCAAATAATAGCTTAACAATACATAAAGAAGGAATCGTTGCTAAACTAATAAATCCAACAGGTAGAAGGGGACAGTTTCCTGAATATTCTGGTGTTTATGGTCTGGAATGGAACATCGCTCCGGGAACAAGAGTTGTACTTGTCGTGCCCTTTGGAATGCATTCGCCCACTGCATGTTTTCCTATGCAAGAATCGCCATAGACAAAAGGTCCATTTGAATTATTTGCCAGCGCGTTAATTGGCCTAGTTATGGGAGGCGGGCTTTTCAAACAAGGGTTCACAGAACTATTGATCGTTATGAAAGGGGGTAACCTGACGCCAAAAACAAAAAGCATTGAAAAGCACAATGTCAAATATGCATGATTTTTGAAAATTTATCTCTAGTCTATATGTAAAATATAAAGATAAGAAAATTCAAAAAATAGAAATGCCCCTCACACATACAAAAGTATATTTTGTGAAAACATTTCTAAAATAAATGCCATGAATAATAAGAAAAAGATAAAACCCGCTCAAAAAAAATTCTTGTTTGCTTTGCAGTAAGTCAAAAGAGTTACTCAGATAATGATTGCCCCCCCCCCCCAAAAAAAAAAGAAAAATAGGTGCTTGTCTATCCAAGTAGATATAGATACAGAAACTTTCGGGAAGATCATGCCAAGAATAACATTTCTTTTTATAAATGAAAGTCCTCATAAAAACATATCATTTTTCATTTTGGGATTGATTTTTTCTCGGAGGGGAAATTTCAAACCAAATCGTTAAATGGCTAACTTCTTCCTCTTTCATTTTTTCATTGTTCGGTTTGTTCCCGTACATAATCAATAAAAAACTGGCTCCGCATAATTAATTCATTTTGCGCTGTCAAAAATGAATAAAGAACGAAAAACTGGATGATAAATCTGAGAAACATATTACCTTGAAGCATAAAATACAGCTTGCAAGATTTTGCTTTACGTTGTGAATGATAAATATCCAACAGATTATCTTTAACTTTATGTACGCAGAATTGGGCTATTAAGAAAATTTTGTATAATTTCCACCGATATTATTCATGTTGACTTTTTGTTGGCGATTATGCAATGACCACCAACAACTGCATGACATAAGAGATAGGATGCACGTTATTTCTTCTAAATTTTAGTTGCAAAGTTATTTTCTATGGAATTGAAAATTCAAGAAAATCGTAGGTAAATATTATTGTAAAATCGTGCGCTCATGGTCGTAAAAAAAGTTAAAGGAAATTGTACCGGAAAAATAAAGAATTGCAGCGAGAATTGATAGCTGTTTCTTTTGTTTTTTTGTTTGCGGTAGAATTTTACAGTAAGGCACTACTACTTCACAGTAAAAAGTATTGCCAACTTGGATGACACTACTTTGTACCGTACATTTTCAGACCCCCCCCCCTTTTTTTTGTTATTGGACTCAAAAATAACTCCGTAGTGTAGAACCAGAAAACCAATGGATAGGAAACTACGTCATTTCTGAGTTTGTGAGAAATCACTAGAAATGGCGAAAACTGCCGAATCTACAAAGTTTTGATATTAATCGCTTTCTGCACTTAGCTTGAAATTTCAGATTTGTATTCAATTTTTTTGTTTATACGCAATAACTTAAAATGTTTTCCGAGGGCTAGAGCTCTGCAAAGCAAGCTTTATCAAGATTCAATTGTGTCATAAAAATAGAAGTAAAAATTATGCATAAAGTTGCGCTTAAAAAATATATTCAAACTAATGTGCATCAACTTATTTGGGTATCAATCCGAAAAATACTGATACGTTTTTGAATACATGAAGCAATAACTTCGGTTCATCTAGCTTTCAAAACCGTTTTTAGCAAATTTAGGTAATCTCTTTCTGTGGCTTTCAAAACGTTTTCGAAAAGTTTAGAAATCTCTTTCTTTAATTTTTAAAAACGATCTCTGTAGTTGTTGTAAACGGTAAAACAATTATAATTTTCTTATTTTCAAAACAAGAAAATATTTTTTAATGGAGCTATCAATATTTTTGTATCCAGTTCCTAAAGTCTTTTAATCATTTTTTACAAAACAATAGCGAGGTGGAGGAATAAGCTCTGTGCAATACTTGCACCCGTTGAGAAAAGATTCATCAACTTGTGAAAATATTATCCTAAACCATAAACCTACACCTTTAATCAAAAAATTCAACACTAAAATACAGACCTTCACATGTCTATTCATTCTTAAAAAGCTCAATTTCAGAAATGATCCATTTAATATCCATTATCTTTATTCAAAAGGAGAAGCAAATTCATGGGCAATTTGACCTACTTCTGAGAGTTGTAGCCTGCCGATAGGGTCGATAAAGATGCACATATTCGTTTTAGATATCTCGTGTCTGAATGAAAACAAAATTACTACTTGATGAATGCAACATTGTTTTTTAGCAGGTAACGTAAGATAATGAGGGAAAATAAAAGGGTTTTGCCATAAATCCAAGAAAGATGTCAATAGAATGCGTAGGGAAGTATCTAAAAGCTTTGAGTTATTACTTTTTAGCTAGCCCTGGAAGAGGCTATTTGCTAAAAAGTAAAATTATTACTTTCAAAAAGGAGCAGAGAAATATAACAAAGTAAGGCTCAATTTTGCTTTAAAAGAGTGGCTCCCAAACGGCAGTCCACGGACCAGAGGTGATCTGGGAAATATTTGCGGATGGTTCATTTATGAATTTTTTTTTTTTTTTTCCCCGTGATTAAATCAAAATTACGACTTTCGTTCAACAAGATAAAGTAAAATACGTTCGTTCTGGTGGATATTAAAAGAGGATTGAATGCTATTTTACATTATAGTGCGAAACATATCATAACACAACCATAAGGATTTTTTGTACTATATTATGACTAGGGTTCAAAGCTAGGCGTCCGTGTCCCGCAGACAGTCGGCAATCACTGATCACTTGACTGTGCTGCTAATTACTTTTGTTTCTTAACGTGCAATAATGGTTTTGTGTTTTGGGTAATGAAGCTTTAGTGCGATAAATGACAAAAATGAAAAATAAATAAATAAAATAAAACTACAAAATTTGCAGTTACTGACCTTTACATAAACGGCAGTATAGGGTTTTTTGAGGAACACCAGCAGACGGCACCTTCTGAATACCTTTACTTTCCTACAGATAAGTGATTTTAGTGGAAGGCTTTTTTACTATAATAACGAAACGAAAAAAGAAAAAACAGGTATATGGATGTTTTACCAGCAGCACCTTTGAAGAAAGCATAGAAAGTTCAGTTAATGATAATTAAATAAATAAAAAAATAGTTTTTGAAACGCTCTTCCGTGCAAGACCAAAAAAAAAAATGATAATAATAATAATAATAATAATAATAATAACGTTTTTTTTTTTTTTTTTTGTGTGATTTTTCAAACTATTTTTTGTTTTCTTGGTAGAAAACTTCATCTGTAAACTATGATAAAACTTACAGGAACAAAATAATTTAGACCTTCTCCAACATAATTGTAGATCTTAAAATGGAATATTATACTAATTTATATAAATAAAGGTTTAATCTTAATTTCAGAACTAGTTCTTATTCACAGTTACTTCTATGACGGGTACTTTTTAGGCCAATACGTATAGTATTACCTGGATGAGTGCTTCACACATAACTCTTTGATAACAATTTCAGTAACTAATATATTGCATCCGACATTTTTATGTGGCACATTCTCTTTATCATTCTTTATATCGATAGATGTGATGTTCGTTTCGATAGAATAGTATTTTTTTCAATCTAACTTTTCAGCACCGAAAGAGGGGAGGGGAGAAGAAAGAAAACCAGCTCTATAGAAATTCCGAACAAGAAAAAAAGTAAACAAAGCATGAATTTCGGTGTCTTTTGCCCAAAGACTTCATCAGAATCTTATTGCTCAATATTTCCGCCGAAAATAAAGCTCTCTCGAAGTTAGAGACGGAATAAAAATGGAACAAAACGCTCAAAACCATCCGCTTCCCGAGCGGGAGAACCGTTCGTGTTCGGAACTGCAAACAAACCGCCCCCGCCCCGAGCGATTTGCATATCGAATGAAGATCTGCATCGTTCTCTTTTCCGTTCCCCATCCGATCGCCATGTATAAAACATGAACTTCGACGTGACGTCATCGATTCTGTGTGCCCCGGGAGGGGGCAATCGTAATCTACGGGAGATTTTCAATGAAGAGTTAGTTCGGGCCGAGATTAATTTTACAGATCGTGCGGTGGAAGAACTGTCCGCTGGGAGACGGATGGAAAAGCGTGGTACTGGTATCTATTTTCGTTTATCGGAGCTGTGTTTGCGAGGTTGTGCCATAATATATCGAGTTGAATAAAGAGCAAAATTAGTTGCGCCAGAGGTCGTAGGGCGACTTAATCCAACGCCTCCTGAATACTGAATGCCTACTGCTTTCTGGTTTTTAGCACAGAGTAAAATTTCTCCCTTAGTTCACGAAGAACTGCCATCTATCAGAGTTCTTGGAAACAGAAAAATTAACGATTGGTTGATTTCTAAATTTAAATTTAAAAATTAACCAATCAAAAATTTAATTCGAATATTGTTTGGATTTATCCCCATAACAACGGCATCACCAGATTGCCACAAGATGGCGCTCAGAGTGGAACAACTGTCTCCCGTATTGAGGCAAATGTAGTAGGCATTTTTATTTAGGAGGCGTTGCTTAATTACAAGGAGATTAAATGTCGTCTATCAATCGCCAATCGATCACCAAGATTTAACAATTTTCATTTGTTTATTTATCTATTTATTTATTTTAATGTGGAAAAAAGGGTGGGGGTGAACATTTCTGCAGTAAGTTTTGTTTTTCGGAGAATATACTGAACGATTTCTAAGTTTTTTTCTGCCATGTGTAGTTTGCTTCTTCTCATTAAAGATTTTCGAAAACTAATGATATTATATATTACTCATCCTTACCCAGAATGAAAGAGGCATTTTTTAAATAGGATTAGCATTAAATTGTCATAGACTGAAAAAAAAAAAAGATGTCTCCCATTCATTCTCGATGAGCGATATGTCCTAGCATTTTTTGCATTTTATGAAGACTAGAAAATACGAAAGGTTTTAATTGATTGAGTTATAAAGTCGCTCATTATTATTTTTCAGAATTATGTAACTTTAACAATTTGTGAATTTTTTTCCTCCTAAAATAACAAACTAAAACATTTTTAATACGCTTTTACTAGTTTCACATGTGGGTTTGTTTGTTTGTATGTATGTAACTCTGAATGAAAGATAAAATTCATGATCTTAACAAATCTAAAAGTAATATATTTAGTACTATTAGTAATACTAAAGACTAAACTACATTATTACATGTTAATTTATTATAAGTGTTCCAGTCGCTTGTGCATGTAACTCTGAATAAAAGATAAAATGCACGTTCTTTGCAAATATAGAAGTAACATCTTTAATGCTTTTATTAATACTAAAGGCTAAACTATATTACATGTTGATGTATTTTTTATAAGTGCATGTAAACTTATGATACACCATGGTTTAAAGCTTTATAGTTTGAATAACTCTAAAAGTGTATTTTTTAGTTTTTTTTCCCTATAATTTTAATTATTTCTGTCTCTCCACAGTCTCCGGGTCCAGCTCCCCCCTCGACTCCCCGGACCTGGACGAGTCCCTGGGCGATCCGGCCACCAGCCCCAACGCGGACGCGGGCGACGCATGCGCAGAGCGGTACCGGGAGGTGGTGAGTGGCGGGTCCGGCGCCAACAGCCCGCACGCCGCGGGGCCCGCCTCGGAGGAGGGGCCCCCCGACTGCGCGTCGGGGCCCGGGCCCTCCTCCAACGACGAGGGCCCCGGGGGCGCCAAGCGGAGGGGCCCTCGCACCACCATCAAGGCCAAGCAGCTGGAGACGCTGAAGGCCGCCTTCGCAGCGACCCCCAAACCCACCAGGCACATACGGGAGCAGCTGGCGCAGGAGACCGGCCTCAACATGAGGGTCATACAGGTAACTTTTGTTGAGAATTATAGAACTCAATTTCAAAATTTAGATGTAATTTTATTACATATAGGGAAAATGACTATGCTGGGTTAATCTAAAATATTCGTATCAAGTTTACATTTTGCGCCGTCTCCACAGAAACCGTACGAAAGAAAACAACATTTCATTTATTTTATGTTTATCGAATTAGGCTTACGCTTTTATTTATATCCTCATGTCTCAGTTATTTCTCAACGTTTTCTAACAAATCTAGGCATGTATAAATAAAGCACAAATTTCTAAGAAAAAGGTGTGCTTTACTAACCTTGATTTTTCAATAGAATAATAGTTTACGCACAAAGCAATTTTAACCGTTTGCATTTAACCATTGTTGCAAAAGCTAAGTGGGGAAAAAGTCCTTAGCGCCGTAACTTAGACAACCATCAGAGGAAAGAGCGGAGAATTGGAAATTAATTTTACTTTGAGACGCCAGCTCTCGTTACACAGGGTATAGTTATAGGTAGGCTTGCCATAAGTCCCGGTTTGCAAACAAAATCGCGGTGTCACGGACTGGTTTACATCACGTCAAGACAAGTAATAAATTTGATTGTAGGTGACCAACTAGTCTAAAAATAGTTAACCGTGAAGGATTATTTAGGATAATCAGTTTGACATTTGTAACTTTGACGCGTACAATTGACACCGGACTAGCTTGTGAAAATGTTTACCACAAGGTTAAAATAATTTTAAAAAATATATATAAAAAAAATCTTCGGCAACAAAAGTACATATGAATATTGTTCAAATTTTTATTCCTCATTAAAACTGTTCCTTCTTACTCAGGTAACATACAAATACTGTCTGCCCCGATTACACGAATACTGTCGGTTCCAAGAAATATTATTCAGTTAAGCGGGGCATTTGATTAAGCGGAGATCTTTAACACTGTGTGTATGGCATGGGAAATATTCGATTCTAGGATATTTTATTCGTATAAGCGGGGTATTCGTCTATTAGTTACCCGATTAAACGGGGCCGACAGCATTAACATGTTCTAAATAAAATATTTAAATAAATATGCTTGTACAATTTATTATTGCTTTTTTTTAAGGTTCTTTATTGGTAACCATTTATTTAAAGCCATTGAAAATAAACTACCCACTAAAGCACTCTAAAAATCATCCAAGAGTGTAACCAAGAGTGTGGTGACAAGTAAGGAAAGCAGGTTTTTTTTTTTTTTTTTGTATGCGTGGGTCGTCCTGCTAATATCCAGCCAGCACCTTCCAGGACCGTTATCACTGAAATTTAGATGCTATCCTTGAGCTCTTTTAAAGCTTTTTTACATAATGGGACATATAAACAAGATCACAAGTATGCCCCCAAAACTGCAAGTACAAATGAACACTATAGGCATATTTTAACATAATAATAAAAAGAAAGATACTATCCATGTTTAGTCGCCATTTTAAAAATACCGATCTCATATTAGCACAAGTTTAGCAGAACTCCAAATCTTGACGAGTTTGGTTATTTTCATACATTACTTTTTGTTGTATTTGCAATATTTGTGACTTTATAGCGTTTCGAAAACGAAAGTGTCATTTGTTGCATACATCCTTTCTTTCTTTACCAACAGCATTCTTTTCACCACGGTTATAAGCTGTTGCCACCACACAGTACACAATGTAGAATCAGAAAAGCAATGACTCTTTTGCCTATTTTTAAATTAGAATAGCGTCATTCATAATTATTTAAACCACGAAAAGGCCCCTGGTCCGCCACAGCATCAGACCTTTTTCTTTATGTCTCTCGATCACACTATGCAAGAATTAAGCGCGTGTGTTTTGCAAGTAAAATAATCTATACATTCTTTCTCTTTCTTTTTAATGTTTCCTGCGTGCTCCGGCGGGCTTGAAATTTAAATATAATTCATTAAGCGATGCAAAAGTAGAAAATGCGAAACACGTTTGAAGGTTTTTTTTCTTTTTTATTATGATTTGAGACTCCATCTTTACTTCCACCCTTTTTGTTATTTATTCCGAGAAATCGGAAGGGTTTGGTGAAGGGGGTTTAAACGGAATTCTGCAACACGCGAAGGGCTCGTAGAGAAGAAAAATGTATCTTCTATTTCCTCAGCGTATTTTTTTGGAAGTGATTTTCCCCAACGCTCCAAGATGACTCAATGATACTTTTTATGCTCTGTAAAGAAAAATGCCTCTGAATTCAAAATTTTCTCAGTGGCAAGATGGTGTTGCACTAAAATATTTTATTTGGTCGAGAGATTTCTCGGTTAAACAAATTAGTCAGTCCTCTCACCAAAAATTCGTTTGTTTGAAGATAAAAAATTCATTGTGTAGAAAAAAAAATCTATGGTGTTTTTTACACAATCTAAATATTTTATTATGAAATAAATCTCGAACAATTTTAAGGTATTTTGATACCTGAAATAACTTATTTTAGTTGTCCATATTTAGTCATCACAACAGACGTTATTGTACTTTTGACTTTTATTGTTGAACTTCAGGGTGGGCCAACAATAGCTAGGAGAAAAACAAATTAAGGAGATACAAATATCATTGATAATTGAAGACACCAATTTCGAATTTAGATGAAACCTCTTTTTTCCTACTTGTCAAAGTAGTACAATGACAAAAACTCAATACCAGTTACTAACAAGCACTAGCAGATTAATTGAAAATTCAATGCATAATTTGTTACTGAAAGTTTTATACATTTGGTTTTAGAATGAGCAGCTCTGCGGTGAGATAAAAATAAAACTTAAAACTGTATAAGAATTATAAAGGCAAGCTTATATATTTTTTCTGTTTTGCATTCATTAAAATGCAAAAAAATAAATAAATCGGCTAGCTATTTTATGAGGATGGATGGCAATTTTAATACAAAAAACGTTTTGTCGGGTATATGCTAGAAATGTTGCCCAAGGTTTGGTTAGATCGTAACTAATGGGTTAGAAGTTGGGAAACTAATAAACAGTAAATCAGAGTAAGAAGAAACAAAGGGCAAATAAATATATAAAAATCATCAAGGGCAGTCTGACCAGTGATTGAAGACATGAGAACAATCTCATTTTGAGAAAATAATAGTATTAAGGAGGCGTTGGTTTTAGTGACAATTAACTATATGATTACTATTATTCATTTTATGTTTTTGGCAGCGAATCCAAACTTGCAGGACAAAGAAAGCATCATAAAACCTTTAAAAATTTAATTCTCTCTACGGAGCAGTGTAGGACTTTATTAAGATATTGGGCGTAATCAGGCCAAGTACTTTTTCGGTATCCTTATAGACAAACTTTATAAGCAAAAATATTCACAGGAAACAAGAAAGGCCAATTTCAAATGAGCTGTTTTGCCTAAACATTTTCAAAATATTTGTTATGGTGCAGAGCACCCACGCCTTAAGTAAGGAGAGAGAAAGGTAAATAAACAAAGAAGAAACTCTTAATTTTCTTCCTTTTTTTTTTTTTAACTGATGGAGATTAGAATACAGAAAACTCCCTACTATCCACGAAATAGGGTGGTCGCGGATAATTCGGAAAATATGTAAAATACGATATTAGTGTATGCAATAGCTAAAAAAATGTTAGCACAACACATACATTTAAATTATAGCTAAAAATGCTAACATTGAGTGTTTTACAATGTCTTTAACAGCTGAAATAACGTTAAAAAAAAAAAAAAAAAGAAACAAAAGCGTGAAAGGACTGTGGATAATCTGACCGCTGATGATAACTGTTCACTGCATAGCATAAACAATTTTTGTCATTTCGGGCACTTAAAAATCGAGGGCCCGGTGCTACGGACTAGTTGGCCTGTTCTGTAATGAGACCCTGCTCTAAGTTACGTTATAAAAGTCGCCAGTGACGTACGTACATGGGGCCTAGGTGTGCCCCGACCCCTTATTAAACTACTGAAGAAAAAAAAAAACCCCCAAAATCCGTGTAACTCATAGAGCTATTTTTCTGAACTGCGTACCCTCAAACCTTGTGCAATCCCCCTTGCCGCGGGAGTGCTGTCTCTATCTATGCCACTGGACGTTGCGAATCTCAGTTAGCATTCGCAAAAAGCCTGACAAATGCTTCAAAAAACGTGTAAACAGCTCCTTTCCCGGTAGCAGCGAGGCGGCCATCAGGCGAAGTGCAAAAGCAGCCTTCAAACTCGGTAATATCCACCTCAGTTACAGCATGTTTTCCACAAGGTCGCTTGCCTCGGAAGGAGGTATTATCCGAAATATGTTCTTTGACCAGTTTCCGACCCCCCTGACCACTCGGCTCCCCCGGTACATTCACGTTAATAACGCTGGCTGCACCTTTTGATTATTATTACATAGTTTTCGCGGCCGCGACACACCCGTTTTCGCCGATTTCTTTTCTTTTATTTCGCTTATTTTTACTTTTCTGCCTTAAATCGGACGCCACTTCTTG
This sequence comes from Uloborus plumipes, assembly GCA_038373865.1. Classification (NCBI taxonomy): domain Eukaryota; kingdom Metazoa; phylum Arthropoda; class Arachnida; order Araneae; family Uloboridae; genus Uloborus; species Uloborus plumipes. The sequence continues at coordinate 93,468 of JAXGGA010003159.1, forward strand.
CCACCTGTGTGCTCTCGGCCAATTTTTCTCTCTCTCTTTCTCCCTCTTTTTTTTTTCCTTTTTCTTTACGAAATAGTAGCTACTGCAGGTAATTACGATCTCTCTGGCTCGCTCTTTTTCCTTTTTCTCGCCCAGCGTCTTTTTATTGCACACCTTGCAATTCTTTTTTATGCGTTTTTCTGAACTTAAAGTGACTTTGCAATTCAGTTTTAACCCTACACTGCATGATTTTTTGTTCTTTGGAAAAAAAAAATAATAAAATAAATAAATAAATATGTGTTTCAATGTAATAAGAAAACATGGGAAAATATTTTTTACAATTTAATTTTGAGGATAGATGGTTATATTCGCTTTAAAGATACCTAATACTTGCTTTTTAGCCTACTTTCCCGTTAAAAACAAAAGAAAGACGAAAAAAGTATTAAAAGTAGCTTAATGCATCTAAAAAATATCGCCAAGTCCAAAAAATATCGCCAAGTCCAAAAAATATCGCCAAGTTAAAAAAATAAAAAGGTAAATTAAATATCGAAAAATTAAAAATTTGAAAGTAGGGTATTGAGATGGGGAATTTGTGTGTGTGTCGGTCGGTCGGTCGGTCTGTCGGTCCCACCTAATAACTTTTGAATGAACATTCCGATTTGGACAAACTTTTTTTTGTTGGAAAGATCTCGGCGAGTACAGCTCATTCCCATATTTGATTTTTCGATTTGAACAATTTTTGGTTCAACTTTGAACCGTTCAAACAACCGGTCCCGCGATGCTAACTTTTGAGTGAACAGTCCGATTTGAACAAACTTTTTTTTGTTCGAAAGATCTTTTCAAGGATACTTCATTCCCGTATCTACATTTTCTATTTGAACAATTTTCCGTTCAACATTGAACCGTTCAAACAAGCTGTCACCCCTAATAACTTTTGAATGAACAGTCCGATTTAAACAATTTTTTTTGTGTTCGAAGCATCTCGGGAAGGATACTTTATTACCGTATTTAAATTTTCAATTTGAACATTTTTGGTTCAACATTGAACCATTCAAGTAACCTTTCCCCACCTAATAACTTTTGAGTGAACAGTCCGAATGGAATAAACTTTTTTTGTTCGAAAGATCTCGGCGAGTACAGCTCATTCCCATATTTGATTTTTCGATTTGAACAGTTTTTGGTTCAACTTTGAACCGTTCAAACAACCTGTCCCGCGATGCTAACTTTTGAGTGAACAATCCGATTTGAACAAACTTTTTTTTGTTCGAAGGATCTCAGCAAGGATACTTCATTACCCTATTTAAATTTTCCATTTGAGCATTTTTTCGTTCAACATTGAACCGTTCAAGCAACCTTTCCCCACCTAATAACTTTTGAGTGAACCGTCTGAATGGAATAAACTTTTTCTTGTTTGAAAGATCTCGGAGAGGCTTTCCCATACATTTCCATATTTCGCTTTTTGATTTGAACCATTTTTCGTTCTATATTGAACCGTTCAGAAAAAAAATTAACATTAGCGTCTACGGGGAAGTTAAGTTGAATGTTGATTCTGAACTTAAAGTCGGATTTCCTTCAAACTAACTTTGTAAGAAAATGGTTTTGATAAATAGTGTTTGTAAAGTATTTTTCTGAGTAATCTTCTGTGAGAACTTTGATTCCGACTCCGATTTCGCAAACGTGGCGGAAATGCAGGCTCAGAAAAAAAATGACTGACTGTGCAGATGATTTTTTGTTTATTTATTCATTTGTTTTATTTTATTTATTATTATTATTATTTTTTTGGCAGACGATTTTTTTTGGAACAAAAATTTTTCATTCACGAGAACATTTTATTCTTTATTTATATTTAACAACTGGCAACCGATTAAAAGTGAAATTCGAGACATTTTATTAATGGACGAGTTTTTTTTTCTTTTTTTTTTCTTTGATAAAACACGTTTTGATGCTCTTTGTACTTTTATTCATTTATTATTATTATTATTATTATTATTTTTTTAAACAATGGAGGATTTTTTCTACGGAGAAACTGTAACAGTTGCACTCTTTAAAAGGTGCGACAAAGCTTTATTTATTCGTTAATTACTTTTTACGTGTCTATTTCATCTGATGAGAGGGGTATAGTTTGCTTTTCGAAATCAGCTCTATGTGCTAAAAAGGTATGTTTGACATAATTTTCAGTTTCAAATAATCAAGAGAATAATGATCAGATGCGAGAATGCCGATGTCGATGAACGGGAAAGTAGGCTCGTTTAGTTCTTGACAGAACTTCTTGTTATACTTGAGTTGCCTCATGACTACATTTTGCTGGTCATAAGGAAAAATAGACCATGTATCCAATTGGCAACGCGATGCAGTGTAGAGTTAAACCTTACTCGTTCGAACATGAATAGGTATTTTACCATTCCAGAAAAAGTAAAACGGAAAAAAGTATGGAAGGCGACACAATGAATAGTAAAAAAATGTCAGAAATGACAGAAATGAGTCAAAATGAATTAGATAATTAAATAAATATTTAAAAATTAAAAATTAGAAAGTAGGGTTTTGAGATGGGGAAAATGTGTATCTGTCGATCTATCTGTTTGTCCCCTAACACTTTTGAGGGAATAGTCCGGTTTGAACAAACTTTTTTAAGTCGTCAGTTACTTTCGGAAGATCTTAGCGATGTTACCTCATTCCTACATTTCATTTTTTGCTTTGAACAATTTTTCGTTCAATTTTCAAAAGTTTAAATAGAGTTAATTTAGCGCCTACATGGATATTTAAGGTCAAATGCAGAGTTCTTAGGCAGATTTGCTTGTAACAAACTATGTTGGAAAAGACTCTTGACGAGGAAGATTTTCATAAAAAAACTGTAGAACGATGGCATTCTCAAACAGCCATACCGCAAAGGATAATATTACTATTGAAGTTTTCACATCTACAAACTACTGTATGTCCATGAATACCGCGCCTACCACTCGCGAACCATTCCACTTAAAAAAGGGTAGATGGGTTATGGCTGATAGCTGTCCGAAGTTTTTAATTTAAAACTTGCATTTGCTGTATCCTTTTGACATATTCAACTAAAATATGTATTTGAAATTAGCATCGTTCCACGTTGTTTGATACGGCTCAAAATGCTTTTTATTATTCTTCCCCTTATTGTTATCTTACCTAACACCTCTATTTTGGTAAGATCAGAGAAGACCTGACGCATGCGTAGATGAGCGGAAGGTTTTACTTAAGAAGATCAGAGACAGTAGCAGCTTTTTTTTTTTTTTGGAGGGAGGGGGGGGGGCAATACAGCTTAAAACAAAAATAAAAATTCGAAAATCAAATTACAAGTCACACAAAACGAGCGAAAACATTAACAATTGTAGTTCCACACTCAACTCTGATGTGGCATTTTTTATCGTCATTATTCCTGCCATCTGTGGAGATCTTTCCATAAAATAACTTGCTGACATCGGCATGTTAGCTCTCTGCCAAGTCGCGCAGACGGAGTGACAAAAACACGGAGCAGCTTTCTTTGTTGCTTTTAAGGGGATAATTAGAGCGCCGAAAAGTGGATGAGAAGAAGAAAGACTCTTCTTTCAGTTCTCTCCTTGCACCTTATTTCACGGCTGCTTTATGGATTAATTACAAACACTTGTTGACATCGGCGTAAAGCGATGATGGACTGTTTCACGCTATTGAATGAGACACGAAAACCTGACGCATAATACTCCGGTTTTTGCAGCTGAACTTTCGGGCCTTAAAAGAGGATTTGGGAAATGATTACTATCATATAATCCTTCAAAACAAAACGAGAATTATTTCGAGCCGTTCAAGCACCGGTTTACAACTTTAAATGCTCGTGTAAACCAAGGGAATTGTAAACTTCGTCTTTTGTATTAGCAAATTGATGCATACTGTCTGATTTTCTTAGGTAAATAAAATCTTCAGCGCATTTGCGCATGCGTCATGTCTTCTCTGATATTACCAAAATAGTGGTGTTAGACAAGATAACAATAAGGGGAAGAATAATAAAAAGCATTTTGAACCGTATCAAACAACGTGAAACGATGCTAATTTCAAAGTTTAGTTGAATATGTCAAAAGGATATAGCAAATGCAAGTTTTAAATCTAATGAATTTGAAGTAAGGCATTTGAGAAAATTTACAAACTTCTGTAAACAAAGGATTTTCGACAAACTATTCTTCATTAACAGAGATTTAAAAAAAAAAAAAAATGAACCAATTGCAATTGCTAGAGGAAAGCGGGGTTAAAAGTCCCGCGGGTAAGTTGTTCCCTTTGAAATGCCTCATAGTTAGAAAAAAAGATAAATGTATTTTGTCAATACATCGTGAAAAAGAATGTTACAGCGCACAAATGGCAGCCTTTTTAGCTAGTCCAGTGGAGTCTGGTAAGTCAAAAACTGAGCACGTGCAGCACTGGTTCTACGAAAGTAAATATTTTTGTTTTTCGTGTTTTTGGTCTTAGATACGAAATTCAACAGTTAATGTTTAGCTCGATGGTGTTTTTATGTAAGGATAGATTGGGCACCCTAATACCCAATATAATATAATATAAATGCCCAATAATAACTGAGCACTCTCTAGTGGTACTCCATAAATTTTGTCTCGCTATGAGAAGGGGAGAAGGGTTCATGAAATCGTGAGTTTGTGATAAGGGAGAGGTAGGGGGTAATAAAAAATGTAACACATCACATACACGTAATTTTGTCATTATTTTTTTATGCTTGTGAAAAACAACGCAACATGTGACAAGAGGAGAAGAGGGGATAAGCTAATGTGACACATTTTATGACAAAGGAGGAGGGGTGTCAAATTTTTGAAAAACAAAAAGTGTGACACCATTTCTGTACCTCAGAGCCAGACTAACGTAAGTCTATTTTCGTCATTTTTCAGTAGAGGGGGAAAAACGATGGATTCGACAATCGTTTTTCCCCTCTACCAAAAAATGACGAAAATGGACTTACGTTTCTGGTTCTGAGGTACAGATTTATGGGCTTCCTCTTGCGAAATTGATATCGAAGTTCAATAAAAAAGTGATATTAACCCATTAATGCCTGACATTTTTTCCCCTAAAGATATTTTGTGTACTGATTACAAACAGTGTTTAATGGATAGGAAAAATAATAAAAATAATATTATGTAAAAAATATTTTTTTTATTAAGGAAAGAAAAAACGTCCCTTAAAAGTTACGGTATACCCCAGAGGGTATATACTTTTTTTACTAAAATTTTTTTCTGCCTACGATATAATATTTATAGACATTTTATAAGAAGAAATAAAATCAGCAATTAATATAAACTGGGAAGCTAGGAATAACTTTGAAGACTTAGCTTTTTTTCTTGAGATTGTAAACAATGTAATTTTTGATAAAGGTCATATTAAAACTGCTACAGAACACACTTTACAATGGTTATGTGCTGCAATCTGTTAATAACGAATTGAAACAATACCAAGGTACTAATTGAACACTATTATTTGGTTGAAATGTTCATTTTGGGGAAATTCAAACCCTTTTTTGGACCGTCCCTAAAAAGGTACGCTATAGGCATTAATGGGTTAAAGACAGTAGCTGATTTTCAGGTTTGGGGGTTCGTCGCGATGTATTTTTGGGGGACTCTTTGTCTATGCCAAATTATGTAAAACATCTATCATACACATTTTGAAACTCCCTTCTTCTGGGCCGCTATGGTTTCTCGTTTGCGACATTGTAAATAAGCCACTGATTAAAGTATTATCCGTAAAAGAAGTAAGAGGCTGTACAACAAACTAAACCCTTATTTTAGTTTTCATTAGAACTCTAATTTCTAATGTATCCTCTTTTTCGTTTAAATTTTCACCTTGAAAGATTCTCTCAAACCGCTTCCGTCAAAAAACAGACCACACTTGAAGGGGAAAAAAAGCCCTATCATTTATACCCAATAATAATAACAATAATGAAGTACTTCTTTTTATATATATAAAAATGCCGCCTCCCGTCCGGCACTGGTCTGAGTACAGCGGCGGTGTCGCGCAACGCCCCCTGGCCGCCCTCGGGTGTGGCGATCGTCCTCGTGTTGTCATTTAACCGGGTCCGGGCTGCAATTTACACCCGAACTTAATGGCCAGGTTCGACAATCCTCCGTCCACGGGAGGAGTGCGGGGCTTCTAATTTGGAGCGCGGACCGACGGGCGGGAAGGTGCGCGCTCGTGTGTTCGGAATAAAATGCGCTGGAAGTGGGGTCCGGCAGCGTTGTTATTAGCGTCTCAGGGGCGGTGGCGGGGCCGGCCCGTGTTGGCACCTCTGCCGGTGTACGTAATAGTTATCGCATCTTGCGATGGAAAGGGAGGGGGGGGGGTGGAGTCTTTTGTTTCTCTGGAGTAGGGGTTTTTTTCACGCCATGCGTTCGGGCATAGTTGTTTCGCAATGGCATGGCACCGCATTCAGTCCTATCGTTTAAAAGTGGGACAACGGCCAGGGCATAACGCAAGAAAAAATATGTTTTGAGAACCACGTGTTTTTTCTCACCCACATTCTCTCTCTCCATGTGTAGATTTTCTAAATAATTTCTATAGCGTACGACTGTAAAAGCAGGTATCTCTAAAAAAAGTTTTTGGAAACAATTCCCACTTATGTCGCTGCGAAAAGGTGTGAGTTACAATAAATTTCTCTCTCTCTCTTTTTTTTTTAATTCTCTACCTTTCTCAGGTTGTTGACCTATCCAAGTATTGCAATGGAAAAACTATTTTGAAAAAACTAGAATTGGAGATACCTAGCTTTTGCAGCAAATGTTTCATAAGTGTATTCATTAGCGCAGTCAGAATTTTCTTCTGCGTATGAGGGGGAGGGGGAGGGGATCATAATATCCCTCACATATATATGTTAGCGTGAAAGATCGAAAGTAAAAAATGTTAACATTCTCCGGTAATTAACCCCAAAATGTTTGGTTTTTTCCATTGTTTTTGGTATGATGTCGTCAAAATTTATCAGGTTTTGACCTTTCGCAATAACATATATGTTAATGTAACTGGATTGAAAACATGACTTAAAACGAAAGATTCTGGGGAGGTTAACCTCTTAACCACCCTCGGAGCCCCCTGTGAGCTTTTAACAGATCAAGCAAACTTTTTAAGAGATGTAATCCTAACGATATCATAAAATGGTATTGGAAACGTGAAGTTTCTCAGAACAAAATCAAAAGATTAAAGAAATCGAGAGATCTTAAATCTGGAGATTTTTCTCCACGACACCCCACCTCTTTGCTTGGAGCCTTAGGTTATAAATCTTGGAAACTGTGCTAGATATTTGTAGTGGTAATAAGTACACTGTGTCAACTTGTAACGTTTTTCTGAAATGTCTTCTAATATAACAATTTTCCCGTTCTACATTATTAGCAGAAGTTTTTTTTTGATTTATCGTTATTAAATAGAAGAAATAGGCGGTATAATGAAAGCTATTCACACTAACTTGCATACCGTCTATTTCTTCTCTCAATTTTTTAATTTAAAGTTTATTGTATGTTTTAAATTAGATCAACTGAAAATTTTAACTGTTGTCATCTAGAAATCATATATTTATTTTATTTCATACTTTTTAGTGCGAATCAAGCTCACAGAAATAGTCTTTAGATTAAAAAAATTTTTTCTTATATTTTAATTCAAAGCTTTTTCGTTTCAAAATTTATTTGAGGTGAACTTTTGAAACCTCTGCGATATATTTAACTGTTACAAGGCCACATATTCCACGAAAGTGCCCAGTGAGGACACAAATTTTTTGCGAATTCCGACGGGTAGTTTTTGAGTCTATAAAGGACATACATATATACATAGGTTCATTGATACATGCATGCATTTTTATATAGAAAGATAATACTATTTCATATAGGATATCGTACAAGGAAAGAAGAGCAATTTCAACAACTGCAAAAATAGCTTGCAAAAAGTGAATTATTGATTGACGCAGTGAGACCATTGATTACTCACTTTGTATATAACCAACTTTCTTCCTTTCTCCACCCCCCCCCCCCTTATAAAATAAAGAGTAGATAATTATTTCATAATCTTGGTGAGAAAAAGCAACATTGGAACTTTTTTTTTTTAATTATTATGTCAAATATACCAAAAAATTTATAAAGTGACCCAAAGTTAACGGAGATGTATATTCCCTGGCAAGCTGATTTCTAATTGACGGAGTACACTTTTTTTTACCATAATTTAGTGACGATTAAAATTTGACTAGTTGGGAAGCCGATATGAAAGGAACTAACGAAATGTTTTAAAAATAAATTAATGAACATTTTACGAGTTCTCATGACTTAAGTTAACGAAACCGTTATAGAACTTGGAGCCCGTTAGATTTCAACTTTTACTGGTGACACCGACTTATTTCAACCTGCCCAAACGTTGAGCCAAGTTCTACCGAACTTGGCTCTTTGTTCACATTTAGTTTTTCGTTATGATATGTCTCACAACATTTTTATCTTTCGGAGAAATTTAAATTTTAAAGTCAATTCGTTACCTAAAATTTTGAAGAAGTCTTTTGTCTTTTTTTTCCTTTCTGCATTAGAAAACTCCAATACTTACATAAGAGTAAGAATTTAAAAAAAAATAAAAAACTTAATTAAAAATTCAAATTAAATAATACAATGTTCAGATGTCATATGAAACATCCAAGAATCTTGATCGTGTAAAGTAGACGCCCGCACCAAAAGAGAATGCCCCCCCCCCCTCCCTTCCAGATTGTTCGTCTTTTTGAAAGACTTTAACAGCATTACATACAAATATCAATGGAGATGTTTTCTAGGAATGAATCATCAAATGAAGCATGACCAAACCATGAACGTATTTCTATACAATTATAAATTTCGCATTGAAATTAACTTAAAAATTATTTTAAAAACATGTGTTCAAGAACTACGCATAAGATTCTACGCCATCAGTGGAAATAAATTAAGTAATGAAAAGAAATGTTTCGTTTTCCCCACAAATATAGTAATTCCAATGCTTTTCGTGCAAGTAGAAATGAAGGTAAGTTTTAATGTGCTTGAATATTCGAATTTAATTTCTATTTGTAGAACTGAAATTAATTTGAAAGACTTTTCGATGAATCTGTTTTCCGAACATAACATGATCAAAGTCTCGTTTTTTTCCCTTCCACGTAGCTAAATTCACTTTGGCATACACCATCCCTGCGCTTTCAGCTGCCTTTTTGAAAAATTCACGATCGTCAGAAAAAAAAGTGGGTGTTTCACGAAGCAAAAAAAGAATAGAAGCAAAAAACAAAGAGAGGGGGGAGGTGGAAGAATTGTGAGGCAATGAGATTTTTGCGTGCAGTGCTTTATTGCTGGAAACGTTTACGCCGCTCGCTGAATATCTACCGGCATTGCTACGTTGTGGGGAACGTCTTTAAATAGCGAAATGCAATATTTGGAAACTATGTGTAGCCTTCGTAAGAAGGGACGGGCAGTTAGGGGTGGCGGGTGGGGGCTTGCCCTGGAAATTTCCAAAAATAGCAGCACTGATGCATCCTTTACGTTCAAAATTAAACTAAGCAACATTTTACACCATGAGTTTTTAATAATTTCGACTAATTTCTTAGTATAAGTGAAGGATTGCTTGCATATACCTTTCACGATAATATATTATTGATGAGGTAGTGATATATTTATGATTAGAAATACTTTCATAGTGATCCTCTAAGAAATATTTTCATCTTACACACTACAAAAATAAAATGTTTTTACAGTATAATACTAGCAGCCGAGGTTCCAATTTAAAAGTGTAAAATGCACAGTAATAAACTGTAAGACTAGCAATTTTGCAGTTTTTTAACGTAAACTTATAAATTTTGCAGTTTATTGCCGTAAAATTTAGCTGTACTAGGTGACCCGTGCGGAATTCCGCAAAAAAAAACAACTCTAAACTTAAAATTGAGTTATTCAGGTTCAAAGATTTCAGTTCTCGATTGGATGTGTTAGATTTGGTGTCTTAGTTTCGCTCCCCTGCTAAGGCGGTTTACTGCCGTCGTTCTGACAACTTTTCAAAGAGATCATAGACACGTTCACTTTTACAACTACTACAAAAGTGATACCCTATATTAAAATCAAATATCCAAGGCTACTACTAAACTAAATACTAACGTTATCGCAAAACTACCATAGTATTTTGAAACAATAAAAGTTACAATTAAGGTTTACCGAGCTAAGCCTTGGCTTGAAATGTCGCATTTAAAATTGATTTGAACAACAATGGTATAACGATTTTAACAGTTGAGCAAAAAATTTAACTTTTTCAAACTTCAATCGCTTATAAGTCGCTTAAACGTGGATTTTTGAGATTCTCGTTACGCGGCGCTATCGGAGAAACGTTCTAAAGAACGCATTTTTTTTAATCTTTCGAATGAAATCAAAATGGAGACGATACGACAATTATTTCGCTAGATAGAGTCAATTTTGTGCCCAAAAATTGAAGTTCGAATAAAAAACGAACCGACACTTTTTAGAGGGTGGGTCTAATTTTCGTCAATAGCCCGCGGAATAAGTTTCAAAATCATAAATTTTCTTGCAATTCGATAAAGAAATGAGCGAGTTTCGACCGGGTATAGGATTCGGCTTAGAGAAATAATATATGGAGATTATACTGTAAAATCAACAGTATACTACTGGCAGCAGAAGTTCCAGTTTAAAACTGTAAAATGCACGGTAATAAACTATAAAATTAGCAATTTTACAGTTTATTACTGTAAAACTAGCAATTTTAGTTCAGTACTGTACATTTAGCAATTTTACAATTTATTACTGTAAAACTAGTATCTTTACAGTTCAGTACTGTAAAGTTAGCAATTTTTACAGTTTATTACTATAAAATTAGCTGTATTGTACTGTGAAAACAGCATTCATTTGTTACAGTGGAAGAGGTTGTCATCCACAGCAACTTGGAGACTCTTTTGTTATACAAATAGCAGGAGGTTTTATTTGAGGAAAATTGTGAAAAATGTGAAAGACATTTCAAAGATTTTTTTTCTCAGTTTTTCATTTTGACATTAGCATTTTCTATAGAACACAATATTTTGAGACTACATAAGTGCATTGAATTGGTTGCACAACTGGTGATAGATAACATCCGAAATATTTCATAGCGTAATGAATAAACTTTCCCTTACTCTTGCTCAAACTTGTAGGCTACCCCCTGCCCCTCCCCAACCAAGAGGGGGTGTGGAGAATGTTTTAAAAACACATTTAAATAGAGCACGTGACACACTAGAAATGATGTGAGCTTTTCTAATATTTTGGAATGATTCGTTTCGTTATTTCTTTATTTCTTCTTTTCTCTTACTTTTCCGAATTTTTGTTGCTTTTTTTAACTGGTGATGCATTTTTTTTTTCTTTAAAAATCCCCCCCCCCCCCCTCAAGTCGAAAAAAAATAAACAAAAAAAAACTGATACTACTAGCATAAGATTTGAAACTTTCAGTTACTGTCCAAAAAATTCACTGACTATTTAGTCATACAATGTCAGTGAAATTATACTTGATTTTTGAAAATGCACGAATTAAATTGTATAATCCTCCCTCCTCAAGCAATGTTTAACCGAAAAACTATTTAAATACATAATTAAATTCTATAAATCTCATTTTGCCAGAGTATAGGTAAAGATTAGGTTCTATCAGGAAAATTCAGTTTCTTTATTGTCATACACTTATCGACTTACGCTCAACCAGGCGTGAGCTGTTTAGGGTTAAAACCTCCTTCAAAGCTATGGCTGACAAATACATTCTCTGTCAGAGCATCACAATAAATACATACTTTAAGTTTTCTACTAAGTAACACTGTTAAAACTACAGGCTGCATATGGCACCTTTTTGGGTGAAAAGTTGTAGCACCAGCGGTACCCCTGAAGGTAATTAGGCTCCATAGGGTACCTTAATTTGTCATGGGTCACCCATTAGGTGCCACTTAACTCCATACGGCACCTTCAAGGGCGCTATAGGGAGTCAAGTGCAGAGCACCCTGCAGGAGTCGCCGCTGGCCCGCTGGTGTTACAACTTTTCACCCAAAAAGGTGCCACATGCAACTTGTAGTTTTAACAGTGATGTTTTAACCTTTTACTGCAAGCTGCATTTCTCTCTGACAGGAAAAAAAAATAATTCGATAATTGGTTTTATACTTTATTTAGTATATTTTTGCAGAAAATTAAGGCTGCTATAATCCCACCTTCCCCATAATCCCCAGATTCCCATAATTGTTACTGCTTTTTACTTCCTTTTACGTAGTAAAGGAAGTATTGTGATCACGAAAAAAATTTCACTCAAATTTCGGTCTAAATTTTGATTTTGCTCACCCCTAAATGAATGTCGCGTAGTTTTTTCGACCTGTCAGCACGTGCATATGTACCTAACAACATACAAACAGCCGAAAAATCAATTTCGACCACCCCCGAGTAAATTACGACGAGTTTTCTCGTGACGTCTGTATGTACGTATGTGCGGATGTATGTGCGTATGTGGCTCGCATAACTCAAAAACTATATGCCGTAGAAACTTCTAGCTTGGTATGTAGGCTCTGAGGGGGTCTAGTTGTGCACCTCCCCTTGTGATTGCATTCGAATGTTCCCAAAGGGGTCTTTTACCCCTTTTTTGGGGTAAATCAATGTTAATTTCAATACAGACTCAAGTGATATGAACTGGCGCCACGACTTGGCGACATGTCGCCAAGCTTTTGGTCGCCAAGTGTTTGACGCCAACTTGGCGACATATCGCCAAGTTGGCGACAAATTTGGCGAAAAAATTATTTTTTGAATTTGGGTTCAACTTGGCGCTATTGGCGATATTTTGCGAAAAATTCACTAAATGATATTAAAATCAGCAATATTTAGAAAAATAACCATTGTAAAATATTTTTTGCATTGTTTCGTGGTAGATTAGGGGAGTAAATATTTGAATTGTTATACCTTACTCACTCCAAGCACTTTTTTTAACACTTAAGGCAACTACTAAGAAATTTACACGTAAAAGGAAGTAGTGTGGGGTCCATACCAGATTTTTTTTTTATCGTTAAAGCTTTAAAAAAAAGAAGTTTGACCAAGAAAACGCTTAAAACCGGTGACGTATAGAATTTCGAGGAGTTTTCTGAATAAGATATTTTATTCATTCTTTCATTCATTTGAGGAATTTTTTTTCTTTTTTTGATAATCCAATATTTTATTACTAAAGTATTTTATTTCTCACTTTGTCTCATGTACTTTTTTCCTCTTATTTTTGAAGGCACAAATTTTCTGCCAAAAATAAAAAATATTTCAACCCTATTTTGATTATTATAAAATATATGATTCTTGAAATATATAAATGAAGGGTCAGGGGGAAAAACCACGGTAGTCCACTTTTTGTTGAATTTAAACTGATGCTACCACCTGTTAGAAAAATAAGTGTAATTTCGTTTAGTATATGCAATATTCGTGAAAAAACACTGTAGTCCATGTATTATTGTCATTTTAGAACAAGTATACTGGGGAAGTTTATGAGTTCGTAAAGTTTAAATTTCGTTTTTCTCAAAATGAATCAAATGCGACTACCGTGGTTTTTCCCCCTGACCCTTCAAATACTTTAGTGCGTAAGTGTAAAGGACAAACACAACGTTAAAGAAGCACAAATACGCAAGGATGCATTCTTTTGTCGGATGTTTGTGCAATGCGCAAAGAATAAGCTCACAATTTTTTGCATTGAAAAAGGCGTTCCTTCTAACGCCGAAACACGTGTCTGCTGTATCCCTACGTATTTATGCCTTTTTAACGTTGTATTTGTCCTTTACATTATTCTTTCTTTATGTAAGTAATTTCCAGAATAAATTTCCAATTAGTTCACTTTGGAAAAGATAAATGATTACAACCGCTTCCCTTTGCCCCACATTCCCCGATCGCGAAACCAAAACCGACAAAATTCCAAAACAAGCATTTAAATCCGAAACCTCATTAAGGTGTAACACAGTGAAATCTCGAATCATTTGATAGTATCCCAAATGCTCTTTCTCAATTAACAAGTCCTCCGCAAGATCATGAATGCATGGCCGTCACTTCAGAGAGTCGCCGCCCCCCCCCCCCCCCGTTCCCT
>JAXGGA010003160.1:0-107519 GCA_038373865.1 Uloborus plumipes
AGTAATATTATCACGGTGTCATTTCAGTGCTTAAGGAACGTGATATTTGACGTGCAAAAACAGTAATATTATCACGGTGTCATTTCAGTGCTTAAGGAACGTGATATTTGACGTGCAAAAACAGTAATATTATCCAGGGCGTCGGAGTCGAAGAGTCGGAGTCGGACTGATTTTGGACTAAAGGAGTCGGAGTCGCTGAAAAACATGTCGACTCCGACTCCGACTCCAACCACTTCCGATTTCGATGAAATTTTATGGTGGTGAAAACATGTCTTTGAAACTAACAGATACACATTTTCAGCGTCCAATATCCAAATCCTAAGCATCTAGGATCATTAAAAAGGGCTTCAAAATGGCGGGTCTGCTTTGTGAAACGAATTGCTATGTATGGGCTTATGCAAGATAATAAAAAATATTTGCAGCAAAAATGCATTGTGTTAAAATAAAATCTGGCCATTTAACAAGAAAAGGATTAGTTTTGTACGGAGTCAAATGACAAGAGCGGCACTTGTCATTTGCTTTGGAGAAAATGAACATTTTGGAAGGTCACAGTGATCTCCGAGAATTGAGGTAAATGTGGTGAAATTACCTGCGAGAATTCATGACCAAATTGAACTTTTTGAGAGGTCACAATGACCTCCCATGACCTCCAACTGGGATACCCCAGCTTGCTCCCCCCCCCTAAAGTGAGTCCTGGCTACGACCATGAATAAAAATGAAACTTTTAAAAATGGACTTAATATTTCAACCTTTGTTTAGGGTTTTTCCCTCTTCACATTTGGGTAAAAAAATAAATAATTTAAAAAAAAGCAGGAGTCGGGAGTCGGAGTCGGAGTCGAAAGTTTTAAAATCCCGGAGTCGGAGTCGGAGTCGACCATTTTTCCTCCGACTCTGCAGCCCTGATATTATCACGGTGTCATTTCAGTGCTTAAGGAGGTACTTAATTTCTCAGAATTGAGGTCGTGAATTGCTGCTTTTTAGAAAGGGAAGAGGAATCATATCTGCAGAAACTTTAAGTTTTATCCTAAACAACTCTTTCTTCCAAGATCCTAATCAGATTTGCATGCATTTCAGTAAAAAAGCATTACATTCATACTAATAAAATGATATAATTTACGCCCTTAGTCTTTCATAGATGGCGCCTCCTGCAAAAAAAATTTCCATTTAAAGTATTATTTTTCTCCCTCGATGAGATCAAGTAGCGTATAGTGGTTAGCGTTTCCTGCTGGAGTCGCCAGGGACCCGCGTTCGAATCCCGCGGAATGAATATATTAAATTCAAAGTAATTAAACAATAAATAGTTAAATTAAATAAATTAAATAATTAAAACCAAGATGGCGACGATCATGGATCAAAAATGGTGGATCAAAAATGACGTCACGGTTAAAACACGTCACGGCCACCGGATAGTGGGGTATACGTAGTATACTTTTTCAGCTGGGGAACACTGAAAACAAACGTATTTCCAGAACCCAAATATAACCTATCATTCCACGTTCAAAACTGGGACAAAAAAAGGTGGTCAACACCAGATTTCGACGTGTCATATTACCATCGATCGATGAGACACATAGACGTTGACAACACGTGCTGCGAGAACGTGTTTTGAACGTGCCGGCTGGTGCGCTCTGTACGTGTTGCAGAACGTGTTTTGAACGCCTTTGTGCTGCTTGGGTTCCTTCAGCGATGACACACAGATCCAAACGTAACTTGAAATTTTCTGCGATGGGCCGCAGCTCTTCCAGCGATAATCGGGCTCATTCTCAAGGAAGCGACTGCTTCAGCGATTCCAAGCTTTTGTGGGGCTTATCACAGGCCCTCGCCTCCAAAATGGACCACACACTGTAATCCATGGGATTCAGATCCGGCGAGTAGGGGGCATTCCGTAGAGGAGATGAAGTCTGAAAAATAGGTCTGGCACAAGTCCTGAGTCGTTTTTGTTCTGTGAGTCGGCGCTGAGTCCTTCTGGAACATCCAACCCTCATCACCAAAGTGCTGCTGGGATCACAGAAGTACGACGGCCTGAAAAATGTTGCGGCGAAACACTTCTTGGTTGATTTTGACCCCTTAATCCACAAAAACAAGAGGAGTTTTGCCGCTGTCGCAAATTCCTCCCCAGACCATCCCCGATTGTGGATTTTGGTTGTGTTTGACAATGCCTGATGTGTCAGGAGCTTCAGTGAACCAGATTCTGTCATTTTGGCAGTTATGCGCCTGTTCGACAGTGAACAGCTTCTCATCTGTGAAGAGGATGCGCCTCCATCTCTCACCTGCGGCCCGACGTTTGAGTTGGCGACATGTTTGAAGTCTTACGCACTTTTTCTCTTCAGTGAGAAGTTGCACTTTTAGGAGCTTATACGGCTTCAGTTTGAGTTCTTGTTTAGCTATTCGCCGAATTGATCGGTTGCTGATTCGATCTTACGAGCGGTTTTTTGAATGGAGACCCTCAAATTTCGCTGCACTCGCTTCTTGATGAGCCTACGGTTGGAAAATGTGTTCAAGGTCCGTTTTCTTCTGCTTCCTGGGCGGTGAAAGTCATGACCAAGCACTTTGTACCGGCTAATTGCATCGAAAACACCCTGTTGAGGCATTTTGAGCAAACGAATTGACGTTTACAAGCTCGAAACAGTAAAAAAATAGCAACGCATCTTTCTGTCATTCTGCAAACAAAATAACATTGATGAATACAAAATCGACACTGCACTCCTCAATGCTGGAAAACATGTAGAATCTTTAAAAAAAATAATTAGCAGTATACGGTAAAACATGTTGGTGCCAGGACGTGACAAACTTTGTCCGAGTTTTTTTGCCGCACCCTGTATGTTTTGTTTTCCTTTTTACCACTGGCTATAGAAGTATTCGCTAATTTATATTGCATTTAATTATGTACGCTTTAACTAATGAATTTAAATGCGTACAAAGGAGTTATGCTTAGGTATTGCATCATAATATACGCATTTATTAAAATTTGGAAGTTTTATTCTTTTTTAAATATACAGTTATAAGATCAACTGTAGCATCAGGTCTTGTATGTATAAGGGTGCGTACATCAGTTTTTAAATTATATTATTACTTGAGAAAAAAATCACAATACAGTCAAGTGGTACAAGTTGAAGCACATGTTCCCCAAACTACACTATTACTTGAAGACTGAAATTTCTCTTTTTTTTTTTTTTTTTTGCAAACTACCTTCTTGAATATGCTTTAATATCAAATAACTGCGTTTTTTGAACAATGTTCACATTTTAAAGCAATTTTTCTTGAAATGTAAAATCAGTGTCTAAACATCGTAAATAAAATAATTAATATAAATATAGTTATGCTCTTTATAATGTGTATTCTAATGACGAGCATATGTATGCATAAGTGCTGATAACTTAGTGAACATTTTAATAAGATGTTTTCAAAGCATTAAATTCATATAATAAAGGTTAACAGAGTGTAAAAATATTGAAGGAAATTGCAAAATTTTATCTACAAACAATGTAGATTTCTTTTTCTATTAAGCGCTTAACCATTTATTACATCTTCCAAACTGGCAATTCTGAACCATTTATATTTTAAACCGTTGAGTTTCACACATAAAAATATTATCCATGTTCACATTGGTTGTTTTATAGACAAAGCCATCGTTCTTTATTACGTCGTTCAACGCGTGTACTTCTCCCTCTAAACATCACGTTCCAGTACTACTACTGGATAAAGGGTCATTCTCCGCTAAGATTTTGTAACCATAAATCCAAGCAGAGCAAAATAAACAGCAAAAAAATAAAGAAGTCGTGAACAAAGAAATGTGGCTCTGGTCTGTAAAGAGAAAATGCTGAAATATATTTTGGACAATAAAAGTCGAAGATAGAGAACTAAAAATATACTAACGGCACGTTTCTGTTGATGGTTTTATACCGATATGCTGATGGCATTTATAGAAGGGACCTTGTTTATAATGAAATAGGTCGTGGAATACACGGATTTAGTGTGGCGTTATACATGAACATAAATATAATGAACATATAACATTGTTACGTTACAATAAGGTAAGCAAAAAGTTGGGCAAATTTATTAGTTTTTCATTTACAAATGAGTGTTTCAATTAATTATATCATTATTTGCTTTACTTTTATAAGTCTCTTTTTTTAATGTATGTATGAAATTTGTAACACTTATTAAGAATAATTCATTTAATTAAAGTAGTTTAATAAGTTCATAAAGCGTTCTTCGATCGTATTTTGCAGTTACATGTTAAATATAGAATACATAAACATTGTACTAAATTGGTCAAAGCAGTTTTATTACCGCCTCAAACATCTAAGTCCAACAAATTTTTAAATGATAATTTTTTTTCTATAGTTAAATATTTCCGCCTTTTTTTTAGATTTCAGGACAAAAACTTCTAGTCAAACTTAAAGTTCAAAAACATTTTTAAAATGCAAAGTTTCGCACAAGTTTTTGATTAATGAACTCATTTTGCAGTTTAAAACCGCTCTCTTGTTTAACTATTTTATAAGTGTATCATGTGCACGCTAATTTAGTTTTCAAAAAATTAATGTTTTTTAATACGAAATTCAATACCTTTTACGCTTTATTTCTACAAAATCTAGATCAAAGACTGCATGAGCAGAATTTATTAAAAATACTAGTAAAATATATTTAATTAATATTCAAGCGATCGTATTGCCAAAAATCATTACATTTCCAAGCAAGAATTCTCAACAAAGCAAAAGAAATATCCTATTTATTCCAATATATGTATGGAGTATAAAATCGTCAGCTAGGGATTTTAAAGACGTAAGAATTCTCTTTAGTGTAGCATCAAAAGATAAGTGTCTCATTTTCCCCCGCGATATCGAGAGTGAAGAGCAGTTTCTCAGCATCAATTACCCAACTAACAGATTCACAGCTCTCTGAAGTACTGGGATCATAATATATCCTTGGGATCATAGATGTAAGAATGGGATAGGAACAATGTGCGGTAGATATTACATGAGTAGTAAGATTTTTTTTGCTTCCTTTTTTGGAAAAAAAACCTGCCTTTTTGTGATTTTTTGTAGCAAAGAATATGTTATGTTGTTATTGAAGATGTCTATTTTTAACCCCCAACGTAATAAGGATATAAATTTGACGAGTATATGTCTGTGTATCTGTCAATCTGTCTGTGGCACTCTAGAGCCTTAACGGATGGACAGATTTTGAAATATTCTTTTTTTTTTTTTTTGAAAGGAGAGCTCAACTAGAATGTTCGTAGCTAAGTCCAACATTAGTTAAAGAATATATCAATTAAAAATCTTTTAAACGTGTTTCGCAAGTTTTGAAGGGAAAACATTCTAAAAATTTGAAACAATAGTTCTAAAAGAACGAGAAAAATTATCTCTGTCTGATAGAATGTGTTTGGAGCTTCCATATTATATAGACCTCGAATTAAAACGTTTCTAGCAAATGTGGCTAAGCCTTCATTTACGCAATTGGTAACTGATGGATGGACATGAGTAGTATATATATATATATATATTTTTTTGGCTTCTGTTTAAAAAAAAACTGCCTTTTTGTGACTTTTTGTCACAAAAAATACGTTCTGTTATTATTCAAGATGTTTTTAACCCCGGTAATAAGGATGTTGGTTATAAGTGTCTGTATATGTGTAAACTGCCAGTCTCTGGTACTCTAGAATCTAAACGAATGGACTGATTTCGAAAAAATCTTTTTTGTTTGAAAAGATAGTTGATCTAGAATATTCTTAGCTAGGTCGCGTCTTCAGATGACATTTATTAACGAAGATATTGATTAAATAATTTAAATTTTTGAAGGGAACACATTCTTGAAAATTTAAAACAATAGTGCGAAAAGAAAAAAAAAAGGACTAAAGAGAGCAAGTAATTTTTGAACCAAAAATTTTAATAGTGATAAATTTAAAATTTGGAAAGACATTTCTAGCTCAATTTTGACCCTTTGTATCCCTCTACAAATCATGCCTAGGCAAGAAAGATGTCTTGCATTACTCCCTGAAACTCGGGGATACAAGGGAATTACTTTATCAGTCCAGAAACATGTTTTGCATTGCTCTTTTGATTATTACTTATTAAAAAACTTTCTGCTATCACACTATCGCATGGTTTCCTCTGCTCATATACACCAGGGCTGTGGAGTCGGAGTTGAAGAGTCGGAGTCGGAACTTTTATAAATGGACTTTATATTTTAACCTTTGTTTATTGTTTTTCCCTCTTCACATTTGGGTAAAAAAAATAATAATAAAAAAGCAGGAGTCTGAGTCTGAGTCGAAGAGTCTGAGTAAAAAAGTCGGAGTCGGAAGTTTTAAAAGTCCGGAGTCGGAGTCGACCATTTTTCCTCCGACTACGCAGCCCTGATACAAACTATAATGATTCTATGTAAGCTTTTTTCAATATTTGCTGCAAATAAACTAAAACGCAACAATTATTTGAGACAAAATTTTCGAACTAAATGTAGCGAAACAATTCAGTTTTTGAGCATGCTTTACAAATTAATAATAAAATTTCAAGTGCAAAGAAAATCCATCTACACTTTTTTGGACTTAACCACTTCAAGAGTAGTAATTTTTCAAACTTAAATAATTATACGTAAATCACCCGAAAATAGATTCTAAATAGAAAAATATTAGCTTTTCGGATAGTTCGTAGCTCTTTAGAAGATATGGGAATATTTTTAAAAGCATGCTTTTCAAGAGCACATCTTTACGCCATTCGCCTTTTCTCTTCGAAAATACGTAAATGAATATATAACCACCTTGATTATTAGTCAAGAAATTTAATATTGAGCAGTATCTATGTTTTTTTTTTTTTTTTTTTGAAAAATTTGCTATAAAAACTGTTTTTTCTTGAATGGATAACATTTTCTTTAAAAATATGTTTATCAAAGGGTGATATCAAAGGGTGAAAACACAATGCAATTTCATTAGAAAACAGCAAAAAACACGCCCACTTATATGTAAATACATTGATTTCTCAAAGGCGGGGGGGGGGGGCATTTTACCCCCCCCCCCCCTGCCCCCTCCCTAAATGACGGGCCTGAATAAAATTAAACACCCACATTTTTTTCAAAAAGTAATAAATTTGGCTGAGAGGGGGGGTGCTCCAAAAACTCCTAAAATGGCAATGGTTACCCGGACAATACATGCTATTTTTGCCTGCACTGAAAAACATTCAAACACAAACTCAAACGTATATAATAATTTAATTGAATGACGAATGCCAGTGACTTCTATCGCAAAGTAGCTCATTATTTTCTAATTTTAAACCGAGAACTGAAATCAATAACATTTACGTAACTTCTAATTAAATTAAATCTTGTCAGAGATGTTTAAAGGCCAAGCATTTCCGCTTTGATTACATTATCCTTGTCTTGCTTTCAAACAGAAGTGTATTGCATGCTAGGGCATATTGTTTTAATCTCCAACGATGTTTTAAAAGATACTAATTTAACTCTCAATTCAGGTATCTCAAATAATGAAAATGCATAAAGTCAATAGATGTTCAATTATTTAGCACAGTTCTCTAAAATGAATTCCAACCATTGCATCAAAAGTGTAATATATTTAAACTACGTATTCTGTTTTTTATTCTATAGTTTTTTTCTTAAATGATAAGTGTAAACTGTGATTAGCTTTTATATGGCTAAGTAATTTAATTTGCACAAAAGTTCACATTAGGTTCATTTCATGTTAAACCACCCATGTTTCATTAGGCGCCGTGTCTCGGATTTTGCTAATTATTATTATTATTGTAATTATTATTATTATTACTGTTGTTGTTTTTATTATTATTATTATTATTATTATTATTATTGTCATTGTTAATATTATTATTATTATTATTATTATTATTATTGTCATTGTTAATATTATTATTATTATTATTATTATTATTATTATTATTATTATCTTTGACATTAGCGTAAATTATTTTTTAAATATTTTTTGAACAAAAGATAAGCTTTGTTTTTCTTTTAATTTTCGTTTTTTATCACTTTTTGGAGGCGCCATGATGGTATAAATTTAGACAATTATATCTAATATATTTATTTTTCGAGCAATTAAACTGATTTAGGCTTCAATTTAAAGCTAAGACTTTTTTACTGCAATGTAAATAACAAAATATACCCCGTGGAAAGTAGAGTGATCCCAGTCATCATCTAAAGCCATATTTTAAATTTATCCAATTGGCAGTTTTAATGTGTCATATCTCCGGTGCCGATTGTACTAATCCACCTTATTTATCAACTCCTGACCAGGTTCACGAGTCCAGGTGTTCAAAGAGTCAAACAAGAGCGAATATTCCGAAACATTCTTCAAGGAAGTACAATCCATGTATTCAAAGAGTCCGAAAACAAGAGCGAATATTCCGATATCTTTCAAGGAGGTACAGGGTGCGCCAGAGAAACTTACTTTTTTGAAATGTCAATAAAAACAAAACTACTTAAGTTATTGTTTTAATTCTTTTTTTATTTGAGAATATTTGAGAATACAATATTCCAATTTTTTTTCATTTAGTCTTGAAAATGACATCGGTTAAATGATGACCCCCATTGAGCATACACTGATTAAGACGATTTTTAAAGTTTGTGAGCGCTCTTTGCAGCACATCTTTTGGTATGTTGGCAATTTCGCCGCGAATGTTATTCTTGAGGTGAGCTATTGTGCGTGGTCGATCAACATATACCAGGGATTTCAAATAACCCCATAAAAAATCGCACGGCGCCAAATCTAGGGAGCGTGCTTGTATGGGAGATCGTCTCTGAGAGAGATGAGGTGGTCGGGGAAATGTTGTCGCAACAAATTCATTGAATCTCGTGCTGTGTGTGCTGTGGCTCCATCTTGCTGAAACCACACGTCCCTAATGTTCATTTCTTCGAGGCTGGGAAGAAAGAATTCCTCGATCATGATCCTGTACCAAGCTGCATTTACGGCCGTTCAAAAAGTAGCTTTCGATGGCAAAGGCGCGCTGTTCTTTTGACCATCGCATGATGGCGACTGATTAAAAGGAAAACAAGACTTGGAGATTTCCCGCTCCAGATGCGCCCACTCTCGGCCTTCTACGCAGCCAACTCACCGCGCAGGAATTTTTTCAAAAAAGTAAGTTTCTCTGGCGCACCCTTTACAATCCAGGTATTCAAAGAGTCCGAAAACAAGAGCGAATATTCCGAAACATCATTCAAGGAGGTGCAATCCAAGTATTCAAAGAGTCCAAAAACAAGAGCGAACATTCAGAAACATCCTTCAAGGAGCCTTCATCTCCAAGCATTGAAGCAAGTGCTGAGGAGACAGTTCACCGTCAGCTCTTTGGGCAGGGCCGTCATTTCAAGTTTTTCCAGGAGGGCGGGCAAAGGGTCCAAACGCAATGCAATTTCATCGGAAAACATCAAAAAACATGCCCACTTATATGTAAATACATTGATTTCTCAAAGTCATGGGGGCAATTGACCCCCCCCCCCTGTGGTGATAAGTTCACCACATTTTAAAACTCCGTCAATACTTCCGCTTCACAGCTCGCCAACAAAACCATTGTTTAGTCAAAAGGCTGAGTGTTTGTTGTTGTAGTTTTGTGCTTAAGCCATTGTCTTAACAGCGTACTCTTACTTTGGCAACATAGCCCGTGCTACGGGACCGGAATTTAAATTTCGAGTGTGAAAGCTATTTTAGAAAGATTTTGAATAAGAATGAAAATGTTTGCATCGGTGTTGATAGCGAAAAAAAACTGGGGACAATAAAAGTGGAGAAGTATTGTTTTTTATCAATTATATAAGATAATTTATTAATATATAAATTTTCTGGCATTACATTAAACATTCAAAGGTAGTAAAAAAGACATTCATATGCCAAGAGTATGTGGTTATTGCGGTAACTATGCCACTAAATGCATCACACTTGGCTGTTAAAAATTGTCGCACTTGATATCGTAAAATTTAATAAAGACTACCACACCCCCTGACCCCTCTAAATGGCGGGCCTGACTTTGGGACACTATTTTGAGCTATGTTCATTGTAAAGGCATCTCTAATGTTCGCCCTCAAGGTGCAACAGAGCAATCTGCACCTGATTGTCCCAAGTTAACTGGAGGGCATATTCCATATTTTAATGTAGTAACTAGAAATTTCCTATATCGAAACAGCTTCAAATATGTAATTATCTGAAAGTTTTGAGCAACCATTATTTCTATGAATTTCTCTATTGCTTTTTTTTTTTTTTTTTTCAAGTTTTATATTCCTTTTTACTACTGCTAATTCGAAGTATCTTGCATGTGCATTATACAAAACTCGCAATACATTTCACTTCACTCCTCGAGGGGCCACAATACCTGTCATTGTTGTGACTTAACCTGATACGGCAACCTCGAGGCTTTTTATTTAACAATTATAACAATTACAATATCTAATTTTCACAAAAACAAAAGACGATTACAACGCATAG
This sequence comes from Uloborus plumipes, assembly GCA_038373865.1. Classification (NCBI taxonomy): domain Eukaryota; kingdom Metazoa; phylum Arthropoda; class Arachnida; order Araneae; family Uloboridae; genus Uloborus; species Uloborus plumipes. The sequence goes on from JAXGGA010003160.1 coordinate 10,436, forward strand.
TAACACTAGGCATAAAACATTTACAACATATACTGACGCAAAGACATAAAATAATTGAAACATATAATTACTTGAAGTTAGCAGTTTGCACTTTCTCATTAAAAACAGAGTTGCACAGAAGGTTATACAAGCACTTGTACAGGTAGGGGTGATTCTCCAAAAACCTGGCATTTTCGACTCACAAACTCTATAAAAATAAAAATGCTTAAAAAAATCTAAAAAAAATCATACTTACTCTTTGTTAGGAGTGTATTAAGAGAAAAATAGAGGGAACTCACTTTAAGTATGCTACACCCCAAAAAAGGAGGGGGGGGGGGTCAATTTTTTCAAACCGAGAGAGTGACAAGAAGCACTAAGCGAGCAAACAAATGAATTTTATCAAGGATTATCAGACATTTTACAACAATAACAAAGAAATAACTTCAACATGAATGAAAAACTATGTTTATTGTTGACAAACAAAACTAATTTACTACCACCTTAAACGAACACTGTTTTAAGAGATGCAGTATCCGACAAATTTAATATTATATGAAGAAAGAGATTTACAATCATAAAATAAAGTTCAAATTTTTCTAAATGAATACTTTTTTTAATAAATGAGACTCCTTTTTAATATTTTTAACTAATTTTTGGTAAATAAATCCATCTATTCTACCGGATGTTTTACCAGTGCTTTAAAAGTAATGCTAGAGTGACTTTTTTTTGCGCCAGGAGAGGGACATTTTAATCAAAAAAGGCTGATATTTCTACCCGGAATTATATGGAAGGTAAATAATGGCATTTTTCTCTTTTATCCCTCTTAACTCAATTGCACACTGCAGGCAGAATTATTATTTTTATTTTATTTAGAACAGAAATGTTGGCCAGGAGAGGGACATCGAAAATGTTACATACCTCATTTTGAACTAAAGAATAATAATACGAAAAGCAGACACATTCTATAGACAAAATACTCTATGAGTCCAAAGAAGTGATGAGAATAAACAGTGTTATAGTACTGCAGATTCAAAATTCCTTATTTTTGCCTTTAATAATTGAACCAATTTGTAGGCCAGGAGAGGGACATGCAATCTGGGGACAAACTTCAAAATGATCTACCTGATTATATAATCATTTAAATAAGCTAAAACAACACTATATTACACTCATAACTATACATAATTCAACACTACAAGTGGAATTTGTGCAATGTTCACGCAAAATTTTAAAATAATTTATTTACATGTTAGAAACAGGGTGGGACACGCAAAAAAGGTGACTTTTTGGCTATTCAAAAATTTTTGTAGAAAAAAATAAATGAAAAATTGCTTTAACATGAATTGAATAACATCAGAATAAGTATTTCTAACAATTAAAAAAATTAAAAAACTTTCTAGGTCAAATAATTTTTGTGCAGTCCTACGGGGACATCATATTGTTCAGATTTTGGAGAATCACCCGTAGACGAGGAGAGTGGGATAGAGAGCTTTGAGCATATGGTGAATAATTTAAAATATGACATTTACTCCACATAGTCGGAGTTAAAAATACTAAAACACTGTGGATGAGGCCAGTAGAACATTTTACAGTGAAAAACTGGCAATACAGCAGCTATGAGACGCATCTTGATACAACCTTATCTAAATGATACAACTTCGGGCAAATGATAGGTTACATTGGTAATTCGACCCAGAAGTTGAGTTTTTGTATTACAAAACTTGACTTTTTATGTTTACTCATTTTGAGTAATGCAATTCAAACATTATTTTAAAAGTATGCTTTATTCTATTCAATAAATTGATAAGTTAACGTTTTACAACTTTTCTGCAACGAAAAATTACTTAAAATACAAAATATCATTAAAAAAAACATAAATTTGGTGTATTTATCAAAATAGCTTCAAATATGTATTTCTCACAACTTTTCGATCATCTTTTTTTCTTTTTTTTAAATGTATTTTTCTATTTATATTCTTTTCTTATTATAAAGTTTTCTGTTCAGTTTTACTACTCTAATTTAAAGTATGTGTCGTAAAGTCGACATATTTTTAGTCTCTCCGCTTGTTTCCCTACACTGCGTCCGGGTACACTGTTGGGCGAGTACACTGTCACCTGGCCTCCATATTCGGCGAAGAAGAGAAACCGGAGGCCATGCCCAACAGTGTACCGGGACGCAGTGTAGGGAAACAAGCGGAGAGACTAAAAATATGTCGACTTTACGACAGTATGGTACTTATAAATTTTGCAAAGTTGGCAATTCAGCAGCCCTACGACGCATCTTAATGAAACTTTGCATAAATGATTAAACTTAGTACAACTGATAAGTTGCAGTGATAATTACCCAGAAGTAGAATTTTTTTGTTATCGAAATTGAATTTTTATCTTTATTCATTTTGAGCAATGCAGCTCGAACATTATTTTAAAGGCTGCTTATCTGCTTCGCTATTATCTTTTCAATAAATTGATTAGGAAACTTTTTACAATTTCTCAAAGTACGTAAAATACATAATATCAGAAACGTCTCGTCTTATTTCTCGCATTTTCGTTTCCCCAGTTCCGGAAACTATTTCGAGATTTTTATATAAGACTTCCGAGGCTATATTTCCGGTGTAGCGCTTTCTCCGATTTATTTCCTTAAAAAAGCTTTCCTGGAAGAGGAAAAAAAATGAATGCAATAATTTCAAATATCTGGCGGGGTTTTTTCCCCTTTAGAAATGATATTTTTGTTGAAACTATCATATTGATCCCTGCGATTTGACGTACTTGGCTTAGACAGATTTCATGTATATATACGTAAGCAAAAACTGCATTACAGTACATTTGAGGTATCCGACTAGGTTCGGAGCAATTTTTGTGAAACATCTCATTAAAAATATTGTTTTTTTTAGAAACAAAAAGATCTTCAAACGGATATTTTGTATGAAAATAAATCCAAAAAAAAACATTTAGTTTAATGAAATTGGAGATTTTTTAGTAAAAATGACTAAAAATTACAAATTAAAAAAAACACTCTGTAAAAAAAAAAAAAAGCTACATGCAATTTACTTCAATTATTCTGAGTACATAAATGTTTAACTGGGATAGACCACAGTCGAAGAAATATTTATACAACTTCAAGATTTATGTCAAATCAAGTGAATTTATTCGGAAATTTCTCTAAAAGTATTCACTTTTTCTAGGTAAAAAGGCTATGAATCAAAAAATATTTTATCATTTACAAAATCTGATGTCTGTTACACTAGCAAGTATTTACAAAATATGTATTTCAAATTTCATATTTCAATACTGAATAGGATTTACAGAATCATGTTTTCCGTTGCCAGTATCGAGCGAAAAGCATATTCTTCACAAAACGTAAATACATATTGGACTGCACTGCAGGCATTATTACTGCAGAAACTAATATTCAAAAGATTACAACTCAAACTTTAGTTTAAGTAAATAAATAAAAAAAAAGCTGTTTTTTAATCCTAAAAAACGGGGTTTTCAATGAAACTATTTGTAGAAAAAATGTATTTTGGACAAAAATCACCAGTTCAAAACAGTCAGATACCTTAAATTATTTGTCAAACTAGATATGCTTGAGGGTATCATTAAAATTGATTTCTTCTTAAATTCACGCCAACGCATGATGTTTTAAAGTCTTGTCCTGCAAACGTACATTTCTTTGAAAAAAAAAATAATAAGTCATATTTATGCATATAATAAAATCTTATTGTTCTGGAATAATATTGGATCCTGGTATCTCGAATTAATAAAAGTACATATTAAACAAAGTCACCTGTAAATTGAATCAACGTACATAAACAAACTACTGTATACACAGGGAAGTCATTTCAAGTTTTTCCAGGGGGGGGGGGGGCAAAGGGTCCAAACACAATGCAATTTCATCGGAAAACATAAAAAACCACGCCCTCCTTATATGTAAATACATTGATTTCTCAAAGTCAGGTGGGGGGGGGGGGCAATTGACCCCCCCCCCCCCCCACTGATCCCCCTAAATGACGGGCCTGTGTATACAATGAATATTGGATTTAGATTCGAGAAAAATAGCAATAAAACTACATAGGGAAAAATGGGGGCTTTTCCTAATTTTTTGAAGATTTGTTTTCTGAAACAGAAATGACTGAAATCATGGGGGGAGTATTTTTTCTTAATTTTCACTCATTTCTTAAAAGAAGTTATCTTAAAAGACGCTCAATCGCTGTTTCATTTTTGCTGCTGACGTCAAAAGGGGCTCAAATGCTCCAAGCGAGGCGACTTGATAGACGAGCCCTAAGTTAACAACGATCTAAAATTGCTGTTGCGTCAGCTTACTTTTACACCAAAGTTTCTCCATTTGTGACTTCATGCTCTCTTTGTTTTAGAAATCGTTTATTTAATAAACATATTTTAAAATAAGCTGTGGGAATGTTAAAACATGTCGGGAACCCATGTTTTTTTTTTTTTAATTTATTTGTTATTATTATTATTATATCAATATCAGTTCTTTAACCCTTTAAGCGGTTTGCCCGTACGGTGTACGTGCTACCTGAAATTGGCCTCATCTGGTTTGCCCATACGGCGTACGGGCATCGATATTTTCAGATTTCCTTTTCTGGTTTTCCCGAACTGTTCGGAAAATTGTAAACCTCAAAATTCACAGTAAGTGTGAGAGAAATTTTTGCATAATTTGTAAACCATTCATTACTGCATGCAGAATGTACTTGAAAAAAGCAAATATTTCGGGATTTTGTGACCAAAATTGTAAAATAAAAAATATTGTAAAAGCATTGAAAACGAAAAAGAAAAATTTAAAAATTCTTTATATTCTTATTCTGTTAAGTATAGTACTTAACTATATGCAATAAAAAAATATGCCTTTTTTGGAAGCATTTCTGGTAAAATAGTTGACCGCTTAAAGGGTTAAGGGTAGGAGTTTCAAAAATAGAATGATAACGAGATTAAAATGAGCGACGAGTGGGATAATTGTGAAATATTTGTGGGCGAGTGAAAGTTAAAAAAATCATGAAGAAATTGAGGAAGCTTACTGCGTTTGAGGCCTTTTTCGAGAGAAGATACTGGTGTAAATAATGATGATGATATATCTTCATCACCTCAAACTAACCAGCAATTATAAAATTTTGCAAATATTTCACTGCACTATCTGTCAAATGTGATAACGTGGATCCTTCAAAATTTGTTTACAAATTCCCAAATTTAATGACTTTTTAAGTTGCAATAAAAATGCAATCATTCTCCCCTTCTCTATCAAAAGTAAGTTCCTTTTCCCAAATGTATTCTCTGTGTAAAGTTATTTATTTACGGATTAAATTTACCCAAACTTTAAGTGTTATAATCTACCTAGCATGCAGTATACACAATAACTAAAAAAGAGTCAAAATTATTCTTAATGAGGCTAGGAGGGGAGCTTCCAAGAATTTGAGCTACTGATTACTCAAACGTTTTTACCAGTTTCTAGTAATTAGAGTTATATAGAGTTAACTGTATTTGAATACAGGCTCTAATAAAATTGCATCGTTAGAGATTAATCAACATGTACGTTCTGCAACTATTACAGATCTTTAAGGCTACAGTGGACAAATAAAATTGATTTTTTCAATTATTGATTTATATGTCTGAAATTTTGTGTGCTTAAATTATTGTATATTTACTACATCTAAAAGCATAAAAAACACAAATTAGTGCAAAAACAATGAATTTTTTTTTTCAAATTTCAAATTTAAATTTTTTTAACAAAATTTCAAAATGTTCCAGGCGTCGCAATTTTTTTTCAAACTTTGAATTTCCACTTAGTTTCCAATCATTAGGCATGTTTGCATAAAACAATGCGTTACATGCAATGTTTTATGTGAGAGTTTATAAAAGATGGCTGAAAATGAAAATTTATATGATTTTTTTCAACTGAAATTTTTTATTGTCAGCCATCTTTTATAAACTATCTCATAAAACATTGCATATAATGCATTGTTTTGTGCCATCATGCCTAATGATTGGAAATTAAGTGGAAATTTAAAGTTTGAAAAAAAATTGTGACGCCTGGAACATTTTGAAATTTTGTTAAAAAATATTTAAATTTGAAATTTGAAAAAAATTAATTATTGCTTTTGCACTAATTTGTGTTTTTTATGCTTTTAGATGCCGTAAATATGCAACAATACAAGCACACAAAGTTTTAGACATATAAATCAATAATTGAAAAAAATCCATTTTATTTGTCCACTGTAGCCTTAACTCAAATGCTCATCGATTATTTTTTAAGACGAAGCAACCAGTTACTAGAATACTATATTTTAAAATGCTTGAAACCAGGCTGGATCCAAATATCTCTTGGAACCAAAATGTTGGACAGGTTAGCCAGTCCTCCCAAGGATTTCCAGCATAGTAAGCTTAGCTATTTTTAAATGTAGTTGAAAATTTTCTGCTTATCATCATTTGTTGAAATAGTAAGGAATATATATTTAAGTATGTTTACTGCAATTTAAAATCTTACATAAGCTGCTTATTTTAATAGGACTTCATTTGATTTCGCATATCTTCTCATAGAAAGGTCATTATTCATAAGCTTTTGGAGTAAATAGTCGTATCGCATAATAATTACGAAACTTATCTCATTCCCGCTGTATACTTATTCTAAACTTTTAAGTTATAATCTTATTGAGATTAGTATTGCAATAGCATAACTAAGATACTAATTTAATTTAAAAATTAATTAAATAGAAGAGTCAATAACCTATTTATTTTTAAGTTATACTAGGATTTTTTTTTGAAAGATGCATTCAGTAAAATACAAATTAACATATACTTTACCCCTAGTTTTAAATGTGTATTCCATAATTTTTCTTATTAACGTATCACATTACAACTAAATTTCAGATTAAGATATAAAAAAAGTATAACTTTTTATTGATTTTGAGTAAAAATAAACTTTTGGAGTAATATTGTATAACTAACATCTTCAAAAAAAAAAAAAAAAAGTTAAAATGTGTTCAAGGCTCATTTATCAACCAAAAAATAAAAAGTATGCAATTATAGAGCATTTAATAACTTAAGAGTTTCAATTTCAGATAAAGGCAAGAGAATTTCTGCTCACAGAAAAATGCAGATTTTAAGAAATGACTTCAAAATAAAATAAAAAATACACCATGTTATCAAATTAAATAGCAGTCAGTTATACGCAATTAGTTTATTACTTAATTGTACTATTAAAAATGAAATAACTTTCACATATTCATAAGAAAAATAATCTACGCAAAGAGACGCCTAAAACAAATGTGATTATTAAACACATTGTAACACATAATTTATTTCTGAGATAATTAGTAGCAGACAAATCTTTGCTTTTAAAACTTCAACGAAAAGCTGCTATTTTTTAACTGGCAGAGTTGTTTGTTCACTATCACTTTCTACGTGTGTGTCATTTATGTGAAGAAAAAATGTTTCCAGTTGAATTGATTTTTTATTAGTTTATCTAGGCTTCATATTACTACAATGGAACGTTACCAAATTATCAATAAGCTGATTCGTTTAGCAAGTTGAATGTTAGACTTAATGCAGATTATGTACTTGCAAGTTAGCACGGCAATTAATTTATTTTTCTGCATGCTTCTATATTCGTTCGAAGCTAATCTATCTACTGTTTTGGCTTCTAGGTGTCTTTATCAATTGACGTTTTGAAATTTAAATTAAAAAAAAATAAAGATATGAGTTCGATAATTGTACCGAATGCTTACGAATTTGAAATATTTCGAGAAAAAGGGTACATTAAGGGCCCTGCTCCGCATTGACGTAAAGCAGAAAAATAAAGCAGAAACGTAAAATAGATTACATAGTTGTTCCTATGGAAAGTACCCGGATTTTCGGTTTCTGCCTTCGGTTTCGGAAGCGATTTACGCTGATGTAGAGCAGGACCCTTAGAGAGTTCTGATTTTATTTCTTTCCCCAGCATGTTCCCCTACCCCGTTCTGAGGAAGGGGGTAATCAGTAGCATTTTAAGAGATGAGCCATAGTCCTGGAGGAGAGCAGACACCCACATGTTTACTATATATTTTAAGTAATTTAAAGTTTCAATGGTTAGCATTTGACATGACTAAGGCAGGAATTCAAGTGAAACAGGCGATCGCAAATTACAATTGCTACTGGAAATGAATTACATTACAACGTTTCTTGATAAAAACATCGTGACGTCAACGTGATGTTTGCCTATGAAAACGTGCTAGATAAAACGTCACAGCCTACTTGGCGAATAAGAGGAGATCACTGACTGCTAGTGAGCTCTTATTGGCTCCACCCGTAGTGACGTCAGTGCCAAGTTAAGTTGATGATAATGTCATTCACTTTCAGTAGCGATTGCAATTCGAAGCGATTGCAATGGTGTTTCACTTGAATTCCTGCCTTATTTTAGTCTGTATCTTTTTCCGGAAACTGTCCATGATAAAAAATTTCACACATACATCCAATAACAGTTTCATAAACAAATGTAAAACTGTTTCAAGAAAAGAATAAAGAAAAAACGTCTCCTTCTAATGTATATGGCATCAAATGAATGCAAATTACTACTTAAGGTTTTTGCTTTTAGGGCTGTCTATAATGGGTTTTACTATTTTTTCAACACTTTTTACACCATCCCCCATTTTTGGACAGAATGGTGGGGGCCTCCTCGTGGTATGGCCTGGGTAACGCCAAATTCCCACCGTCCACCTCATACGGATGTTTATCTAGATTTGCATTTGGTCAGCAGCTATTGGGGTAGCAACTAAGTCGGCGATCGGCGCTACCAGAACATATTTGTATCTAAATACATAGCATCTAGAGCCGTAAGTGGTCATGATCTGTTCCTTGGGGACAGCAGGGGGAACACCGTCTTGTAAAAGACTGCACTAGAGTGATAAAACTGAAAATTTAAATTCTGTGCCGCTCCACTGATTCTCCCCCCCCCTCTCTTTTTGGTCTCAAAATTCCAATTCCACCTTATTTTCATCACGTGTAACGGTAATTTTCATTATTATATTGAAATAAAACAAGTGTGTTGTTACACTACACTCCAAAAAATTACTTGTTGTTTTTACGGTATAATACTGGCAGCAGATAGTCTAGTTTAAAACTGTAAAATGCACACTAAAAAATTGTAAACGTGCTAATTTTACAATTTATTACTGTAAAGCAACAATTTTACAGTTCATCACCACAATTTCACAGTTTATTACCACAATATTAGCAGCATTATACTGTAAAAACAACAGTATAGCACTGGCAGCAAAGGAGTTCCAGCTTAAAACTGTAAAATACACAGTAATAAACTGTGAAATAAACAATTTTATAGTTTATAACTGTAAAGCAGCAATTTCACGATTTGTAAGTGTAAAATTCGCAATTTCACAGTTTGTTACCATAAAATTAGCAATTTTTAGTTTGTTACTATAAAAATAGCTGAATTATTCTGTAAAAACAACATATATTTTACACAGTGTACTTATTATCCCTTCCTCTCCTTGTACAAACTTTTTACAACTTCAGAATCCCCTCTCCCCTCAATGCGTAACATAATTTGCGGACAACCCCTTATCTAAAATCAAATTAAGTGGACTGAAAATAAAATACGAGGGCTGTTTTATCAGAAGATTTAAGAACCTGATTAATAAATAACTAAAATATTTGGAAAAAAACATAAATAAACTTTGATTTATCTATTAAATAAGCTCAAACACATTTTTGCTGTGTGCTGAAGAATTCCTTAACAAGCAAAATGATAGTCTTATGCACTACATTTCTTCGCTAGAGTTTACGCGTACGCCAAAGCAATAAAACCCGTCACCCGAAAGTTTGAAAACCGCAAGCATCAGACGCAAGCATAAAGTTGCGCTTAGCCTTGTAGCAATAAATGCTGAAAAATATGAATTCATAGCTGCTCTTAAATTTAAAAGGGTTTTTATTTTCTATAGAGTAATGACGGTTTTTTGATGCTTTGAATTTATATTCCGGGAGTATTCCGTAGCAAAACTGACGGTGTTTGTAAATTGACATTGGTAGTTGTCTATCTTGCCACTCTCAAATTTTTAAAATCAAGTTAAATTTGTAATTTATGATTTTAGATTCAATTTTATATTTCATCGTATCATATATGTCGTAGTTTTCTTTTAAAGACGTTTTTATCAAAGTAAATTTTGATCAATACGAAAAATTGATTGCAAATATATGCCTCGTTTATTTTCTTGTACTCTCTACTTCAATTGTTTCATACAATAATTTTCATACAGTACAATTACAAATAATTAATATGGAATATTTAGTAAACACTTAGAAGGTTTTGACAAAATTACAATTTGTGAGTCTAATAACATATATTGATAAGAGAAAACACAATTTATACATAAGACTTATAACTACTTTAAAGTTGCAGTTCTAACGAACCAGTTTATCCATAAAAAGTACTTTGAATTAAAGGCTATCTATTTTCTAACCATTTGATGGGTATAATTTTGAAGCATGCCTCTGAGTATCTCTTTTTTTTGAGATTTATAAAGTAAAATACTGTTTCTATCGGTATATGATTTTTTTCTGGTTTTGTTTGAATAAACACGTGTGGTAAAAAGAAAATTGCCTAACGATTTACAGTGCGGTCGGTAATTATTTTAAAGTGAGTGCACCAAATAAGGCAACCCTGCATTTTATGACGCAATACCTCACTTATATATACCCTAATTAGCTCCAAACTTTGCACATTCATCACATTAATCTTAACAAATGAGCAGAATCAGAAATTAAAAACTAACAAATAGTTTATACATATAAAATCTCAATTCCATATTTCCTCAATAGTTTTTATCTTACGAGATGTCTTATCATCAATGATTTTAGTATTTAATTTACACATGAATTTTTTTGCAGAGGATATTGTATGCGTAAAATGATACGCAAACGTTAACGTGTATTTACAGCAAATGTTGTTCTTGTTTCTAATATCTATGTCTAGCTCCCAACACTATACAAGATTTAAAAGATTTATACTCTCAAAAAGTTTTAAAAAAATGTAATTTAGAATAAAAAAAATAGTCTCCAGACAAGCTCAGGCACTCAAATATATGTGCTGGAGATGCCGGTTCTATGTTGTATATTGAGCAGATGAAGTGGGTTTTAATACCACCTAGAAAATAGAGGGCACTCAGATGACTACTGAAAAATCGGAAGAGAGCTGTCAGCACTGTAAAAAAATAATGTTGCTTTCACAGTATAATACAACTAGTTTTAGAGTAACAAACTGTAAAAATTGCTAATTTTACAGTATTAAACTGCAAAATTGCTAGTTTATAGTGATAAACTGTAAAATTGCTAGTTTATTAATGTGCATTTTAGTTTTAAATTGGAACCTCTGCTGCCAGTATTATACTGTTGTTTTTACAGTATAACAAAGCTAAATTTTACGGCAATAAACTGTAAAATTGTTAACTTTGCAGTACGAAACTGTAAAATTTGCTAGTTTTATAGTTTATTACTGTGCATTTTACAGTTTTAAATTGGAACCTCGACTGCTAATATTATACTGTAAAAACAATGGTTCATTTATTGCAGTGGGGATCTCCCTGTCACAATGCAAATCAATTGCTCTCTTTAGTCAATCAGCACGACATCAAGAGTGTGACGGAGAGACAAGCCAATTTTTCCTATCAGATTGCTCTTTCATTGGGTATAATTCAATGATTATAATTCGATAATTTACTTCTATAGCATTCTCCTTTGCCACGACATCAGCCTTTTCGTTACGTTAAGTGACCGCATGTGAAGGAATCCACTGAATGTATACATCACATAACGGAGAGCGATGTTTTAATTTAGTGAGAATATCAATTCCAGCTGTATTAACATGAAATAAAGTACATATTTCTGCACCCGTATTGCAATTTATTTAAACTATACTGTTTCATCACCAATTCCGGAGAGCTAAAAAATACAGGCATCTTTGACAAAACACCCAAACTATTTTTATTTGGATAAACTCTCTCTGAATACTATTTCTCTAAAAAAATACTTATAGAAATTTATTAGCACGCTAGTTTTTTCCACAGGCAGTTCACATTCGAACCCTTCCCCCTCTTTCCAACACAACTAACGACTTGTATGAACTGCACTCAGAGGTTTAACGCGATACAAGTTCTATATAACTTACCAAAAATTGTGACAAGTTACAATTTATAAAGCAATATATTTTTTTTTGATTAATTTTCACCAATTTTGCTGAAATTATTTTCAACTTATTAAACCATCTTTGCATGCTATTTATCCATAAAATGATGTATAGAATTTTATAAGCACCCGAGTCTGATAATCCTTTCCTCAAAAGGTACTTTGTGGATCTCACGATATGCATAAATGCACTTAGAGGTATAATAAGTTAGGGGGGTGTTCATGAATAATACTACGCTTTAAGGGGGCTTCACGAATTCGTGGCTGTTTGTAAAAAGGGAGAGGGATGGCGCAGTAAGAAGTAGGACACCAAGCACTTTTTAATAAGAATATGCTAATAGAAACTAGCATAATATGCTATAAAAGTAGGTAGGGGGTAAAGTGAAGTGCAACAGTTAGTGACAAAGGGGGTGGGGATCGCAGATCTTGAAAAGAAAGTGTGACATAGATGGAGACATGTGTGATCCTTTGACATTTGTGATCAGTTACAAAACATGAATTAACGCAGCTAAATTTAAAAAAAAAAGCATCGATTTTTGCTAAAAAAAATTTCAATTTAATAAACTCCTCAAATAATAATAATAAAAATAATAATAATAATAATAATAGCAAAATAAAAATAAAGAACTTTATTAACTCACCAGTTTAACCACCCCCTTAAAATAAGGCAATTTACGGATGACTCAATAACTACGATTTGGATTTCTGAACTAATTATTATAATAGGTGGAGAAAAAATTAAAGATAATATACGCAATAGAAATCAAAACATTTTTGTTTCTTAAAAAAATTAAAAATTCTTGTTAAACTTATTTTAAATTTATAACGTTAATGCTTTCCTTCTTTCTCTTTAAAAAAGATAAACAATTTTACTTACCCAGGAGTTTAATCATCCTTCCATCAAAAGTCAATTTACGTACAACCCCCCTCCTACGATTTGGATGAATGCACTAAGAGATATGATAAGTTACGAAATTTATGGCCGATTCGTTGTTTAAAACAGAGAAAAGACGACGGGTAAATATTTATGCCCCAGAGATAGAAAGCCATTTCGAGACATCCATGTTATGTGTCCGAGACTCACGCACAGGAGATAATGCTTCTGTAGTGAATTTTATTGAAAAAGTGAGGGACATTTGGAGTTTACTTTGAGAAATTTATATATTCTCTCTGACCACAGAGGTACCATTCGGAGACGATAGTTTTTGGCTACTTTTCTGGGATTTTATTATACGTGCATAAAAATAATATCTTTCAACTTTTAGGTATAAGACGAGGCATATTTTTTCTCTTAAAACACACATGACATAAGAACTGAAAACGACGACATTTCAGTGTGTGTTTGGGAAAGAAAATTCACTGCAATGCATCCTAAAAATCGATATTTACACCAGGAATATGAAGCCTAAATAGCAATATTGTGGGGAATGCAATCGATTGAACATAAAGATGAATAAGGATATTTATTACTTTCGATAACTATGTACAAATATTTACATGAGGACTACTCGTCCTGAGGATATGCAACTGTTTCAGTTCATGGTACCCCGCAGTAGGGTGGAGCAAAAAACAAAAAATTTGGAATTTTATTCTGTAATACCCGGAAAAAGCTGTGCATGCGTAAGAACAAAACACATTTAAAATATTATCAAGTTTAAACAACTCCTTTAGGGTCCTACCAGGGTTTAAGTTTCTCTAAAAATGCGAAAAAATGCCATTTTTCAAAAAAAATTTGGAAAATATAAATAATCACCATTTTTGTTCTATAACTATTAAAATGCTTCCTTTTAACACTCTTTTCATGCATCTTCAAAATTATTTACATTCTAGTCAGTATTAAGTTCGTACATAAAAGTAAAGTTCCGTGAAATAAACCAAAAATTGACTTTTTTTACCATTTTTTTGCACATAGTAATAATTCTTCTTTTGTAATCCAGATTCTATTTTTTGCAATGAATGGCAAAATGCAGCTTTTAGTTTTAAATGCAAATATATTTCGCTACATTAACAGCCCAGAACGCACCACAAGGAGGGAGCTGCATTTCGGGTGTCATTCTGTCTTTCCCATCCACCCAGCCATGTTGTTAACATATTTTCAACACATTTATACGGATGCAATTACTATCGGATGTTAAACAGGTTTTTCCTTTTGAATCAGTTTGAAGATAGACTCATGACTCAGTTTTTACATTGACGATTGTGAGCATAAAGTTTTTCATTTAAATTCATATCTTGTCTCTTCCTTCAATAGCAATCAGCCGTTTCACTAACAGTTTTGAACCCTTAAAACAGTCGGAGTGTAGAAGACGTATATACTTATTGAATCACTGATAAAGTACAATTTGTTTTTGAAAAGTTGTCTTATTAACGTTGCAAGAACTCGGTGGAAGATACCAAAGCTTTAAAAAAAGTACTTGATGGACATTGTCAATGTAATACAGAAAGAAAAAAGTGACCCTGATGTCACAATCAAAAATTGGAGAAATTTTAGTCATTAGCTTTCATTAATTCGAGCTAACAAAGTTATGAAGCTGTTGATTTTCAAGCTGAGTTTCTAATGAGATAAAGATACTCGTCAGTCATACCATTAAAAAATACGCTTCAGTATAGCTCAAGAAATTAAAAATTAAAAAAAAAAAAAGAAAATTTCCATGGAGCTGTAATCATATTAAAAATTACACATTCTATAAAAGTTTAAAACTATAAGAATAAATTGACTGGTCAACGCGTGTTTACTTTCCTCCCATTAATGATGTCAATTAAAAAAATCTCATAATTTGAACTTTCAAAACTTAATATTGGTCATTAAAGTTCTCATTTAGGTTTCAAAGTGTTTTCTGATGTTGTATGCCTTTCCGTAACCCGACTCCTTTACAGTTTGATTATCGTCCACTGCCATAGCCAATTACAAGTTCTCAAAATTAACAAAGCAGGCATTTCTTCGAATCAGCGGATCCACGAAGAAGATCATCAATTGAAGGAATTATAGATTGCGTAACTTTCACTATACATACAATTCCATGTTTCACGGAAATTTTCTTTCTTTTTTTTTAAATTTCTAATTTCTTGAACCATTATATTATTTCAAGATACAACTGACGAGTATCTTCATCTCATTAGAAATTCATCTTGAAAATTAACAGATTCATAACTGTGTTAGCTCGAATTAACGAACGCTAATGACTGAAAGGTCTCGGATTTTTGATAGTGAGATCAGGCTCACTTTTTTCTTTCTGTATTACATTGACAATGTCCATCAAATACTTTTACTCTATTTTAAATCCGTTTTTAAAGCTTCGATATCTTCCACCGAGTTCTTGCAACGTTAATAAGTTAACTTTTCAAAAACAAGTTGCACTTTATCAGTTATTCATTAAGTATACCTCTTCTACACTCCGACCGTTTTAAGGATTTAAAACTGGTTAGTGAGACGGTAGACTGCTATTGAAGGAAAAGACAAGATATGAATTTAAATGAAAAACTTTATGGCTCGCAATCATCAATGCCAAAACTGAGTCATGAGTCAAACTTCAAACTTTGATTCAAAAGGAGAAACCTGTTTAACATCAGATAGTAATTGCATCCGTATAAATGTGTTGAAAATATGTAAACAATGTGGCTGGGTGGATGGGAAAGTCAGAATGACACCCGAAATGCAGCTACCTCCTTGTGGTGCGTTCTGGGCTGTTAATGTAACGAAATATAATTGCATTTACAACTAAAACCTGCATTTTGCCCATTCATTGCAAAAAAATAGAATCTGGATTACAAAAGAAGAATTATTGCTATGTGCAAAAAATGGTAAAAAAAAGTCCATTTTTGGTCAATTTCACGGAACTCTACGTTTTATGTACGAACGTAATACTGAATAGAATGTGAAGAATTTTGAAGATGCATGAAAAGAGTGTTAAAAGGAAGCATTTTAATGGGGATAGAATAAAAATGGTGATTATTTATATTTTCCAAAAAAATTTTGAAAATTAACATTTTTTCGTATTTTTAGAGAAATTGAAGCCCTGGTAGGACCCTAAAGGAGTTGTTCAAACTTGATAATATTTTACATGTGTTTTGTACTTACACATGCACAGCTTTTGCCGGGTATTACAGAATAAAATTCCAAACTTTTTGTTTTTCGCTCCACCCTACCCCGCAGTACCTGTACGTACAGTACGCTCTTGACAGCAGCCAAGTAAAACCAACAGTTCTTTTCTGTCTCGACACTCGACTCAACTAGTCATGAATATTCGCAAATGTTCCAGTAAATGATACCGCAGTACCTGTACTTACAGTATACTCTTGATCGCAGCCAAATGGCATCAACAGCTCATCTTGTCTTGACCGGTGGCTCGACACTCGACTCTATGGACCCTGCTCCACATTGACGTAGAGCAGAAAAATAAAGCAGAAACGTAAAATGGACTAAATAGTGTTCCTATGGAAAGTACCCAGATTTTTGGTTTCTGCTTCGGTTTCGGTCGCGTTTTCTGCTGATGCAGAGTAGGGCCCTAAGGCCCGAACTCCACATAAGCGGAAAATCGACGAAAACAGAAAGCAGAAACTGAAAAAAACAGGTTTTTCCCCTTTCTGTTGGGCAGACTCGGAAGTAGAAAATTTTCAACTTTTCTGGCCCTGTTCGCGGATTCCGCTTTTTAACAGCCAATAGGAGCTCGTCTTCAAGGAGCTCGTCTCATCGGATCCGCACTGCTCTTCTGCTCTGAAAACTACCTGTCCGGCGGAAACTCAACTGAAACAGAAATTCCGTTTCTGTGCACGCTTTTGGTTTTCTGCTCATGTGGAGTTCTGGCTTAAATCTGTCTCTCTTTCCGCGCATTGTCTTTACACAGTTACAGTTGCAGTTACGACGCTCGCGGCGTCATCGCACGCCTGTTGCTGTTGAAGTGTGGGACTAAGCAGCTAGCTCCCACAATATTTTTTAACATTATTATAGCAAACTTAGGGCCCTGCTCCACATCAGCGGAAAATACGACCGAAACCGAAGGCAGAAACCGAAAATCCGGGTACTTTCCATAAGAACACCATTTAATCCATTTTACCTTTCTGCTTTACTCTCGCGTTTACCGCTGATGTGGAGAAGGGCCCTTACTGAAAAGTATCAAAGCATGCAATACTTTTGTGAAAGAAGAAGATGTATATTTTTCAGAGAATAAATATGTATTGACTGAGATTAATATTGGCTATCAAACTCATTCGCATCAATACTTTTCATCAAATCCAAAAATGACAATTTTCAGGTTATTACTGCATAATATGTAGAATATACCTATCAGTGTATGCAGAGCAAAAACAACGTAATTATATTTTTAGAAATCATTTGCAATTACTTACCGGTGAAATTCAGAAAAGAAAAAAATACTGTTATTTACTGTTTTAAACAAAACAAATCATTTAAATCTACTGAACAATAGGGTGGAGCGAAAAAAACGAATTTTTGATTTTCGCAAACTCAACTTCATACCTTTCATTTACTGTGAATGAGGATAAGTAACAATTCTGTAAAATATTTCACTTTTGCAAAGTTATCTTTAGTCTGCGCATTTGGCCTAAAGTTTTAAAATTTTTGATTTTTTTTTTAGATTTTTCAAATTAAAAAAAAAATATTGCGAATGATAAAACTAGTGACGGGTGGTTATTAAATGGAAGAAAAAGGTTTAAAATATACAAGGAATTTTTTAAAACCATTTTAGATTATGATTTCAGTCTGCGCATTAAGCCCAAAGTTCATGAAAATTTCCGAAATATCCGATATTTTCAACATTTTTAAACTCAGTATTTCCTTTCAATATTCCCTTGAAGTGTCTTCAAATCTGTTTTTATTCATTTTGTTATTACTCTAAACCGTGAAACTCTTCGCTAGCTCATGTGGAACTAACCAGGACTCACCACGAGGAGGTGACCGCATTTCCAGTCCTACACGTGAGCCTTTCATTCCAATCAATGCGAGAACGTATTTACATTTCTTAGATATGTCTTTAACAGTTAAACTTTTATTTGTGTCGTAAATCGATCAAATGTTTATGTCTGATACCCTCGTTTTTACTAAACTTTTTCTTTTCCTGTGATTACATACCAATTTTGAAGAGCTTGTGACCTATTTGACAGCTTTTTCAACTGATTGAGTCTTGAATGGAAATTTAAAAAGAGCGCATTCAGAAATCATACTTAAATTCTCAGCTTCCAGTAATCTTTGTAAATATTGTGTTGTTAAATTACCTGTAAAAGGTGGCTTTGTAATTTCCACATCATGACAAGAAATCATATCGATGTATTCTGACTTTTGATTTATGTATGTAATGTATGAATATAGATTTTTATCTATTTTTGGGATCTGAAGCGTTTTCACTTGTTTGCTTGTTTGTTTTTTACGATTTAAAACAAGTTTCTTTATATGCGCTCTCTTATGAACTAACTAGATTATTATCCAGCGTTGCCAAGGTGCTTATAATACAGCATAGCTCTAAAAAAATATTTGAATGAATTCTACCCACATGGGAATATAAAACTTATTTCATGCAAAAATAAAATAGGTGAACATTAAATTGATAATTCATTGTTAATCGTAATCTTTGTTGGAAAACACTCCTATTTAAATGTGTTACATTTTATTAATTTGTATGCTTAAAGGCTTATCTCTATTACTCTATCTATTCAAAATTGAAAGAAAATGGCCATTTTGAGACAAAAAATTTAAATTTTGAGCTTTTTGGATTTTTTAAAATTTCAAAACCCCGCCTATGGAAATTTTAGTGCATCAAGAAATCTCCGTACCAAGTTTGTTAAAAATCCGACGAAACTGTGGATTTGTATAAGGAACAAATATACATACATCCATTTTTATATATATAGATATCGATAACAGCACATTTCTAGGGTGCAAATTATACATTATTTTAAATGGATGTGAATACAATTTTCTGCTTTTTCCCTGAGAGATAAGTGTGACTCTTTATAATCCCAAACAAATTCATATCTAAATTAGTAACGTCTGCACTTCATCCTAAAAGAGCAAGGACACTTTTACCGTGAAAGTTATAAACTCTTTTAAAAATTACAGTCTAAAGATTATGTTTGCTGTAGTCAACCATCTGGCTTTAGAAAGCTTTCTTGGAATTGTTTTACATTTTTTTTGATAGTTTCCCAGTCTAAATTACCTTGCTCATCTCATGAAGTTACTGTTGCTCAATACTTAAATCATTTTTATTGTCAAAATCGGTCTGATCAATGACAAATTCTATAGGTTCATATTTTACTGATTTGAAATTATAACATGTTGTTTGGCTTCGTCCAACAGCCCCCCCCCCCCCAAAAAAAAACACTTTGGTCCACTGGTAGGTCCATCTAGCTTTTGCAAAAAATGCCGCAAATTAAGTTCGTTCAAATGTAATTGGCAAATATCTCATTACAGAGATCTACCAAGTTTTTCTTCCAGTTTCAGTATTACACCTTTGTATTTTCCTGTCTTTGTAGTGCATTCATCAAAACCAATGCAAACAATTTCCTAATCAAAGCAACAATTTATTGTTCCTGACTTGTCTAAGAAATGTAAATGTGTGTGTTCAGGATTCGTTCATGAAGAGCAGCCCGCCACCAGACGGCGCTATTGTCCGCGCATGCTCCGAGACAACTTTACTCACTTGCGATGTTGTGATCGTGGTGTAAACAGTTGAAAATACAGTATTGAGTAGTTTGTGGTGTAATCTTGGTTGTTATTGCGTCCACACATACGCATGTCACCGTACATGCTTTTGGTCCGTCGAGCCGGAGCAGCATACATTAACAGTGGATGAAGAAGCGCAATTCAATAGCCAAGGACTTACAGCTGTAACGTCGTCATCAATTGAGTTCAGTCAGGAAGGACTTTTGAACACAAAAATTTATTGCACAATACACACACATGGACGCACAAACAAAAGGAACACTGATAAACAAAAAAAACCCCGAGCGTAGACATTTACACAAATCCAAAGTTTTCGTTTCTCGATCATGCCGATCGCAGTTCTCCTCTCTCTCTTCAGGCGGGCCGCCACCCTCCTCGTCGTTGATGCCAACTCGCCAATCTGGCGACTTTGGCGTTGGAGATGTTACAGAAGTAAAATCCTCCGTACCCCAGAATTTGTTTTCCCCGGACACTGGGGAAACAAATGTTCGTTGGTGGTGAACGATAAACAGTCTGGTTGTTGCATAATAGAGTTTTAATACAAACAAAACCGGTGTTCTCCACCCAATATCAGGCCAAACGTAACGATGATTACGCAGCATTAATTTTTGAGCATACATAAAAGAATACACATATACAGATAAAATAAAATATAAGGTACCAAAAGGGACAACACACATTCAAATTAAACAAAATATTCAATGATATGTTTATACAGGTGGTAGGTTTTAAGTTTAACCCGCATATAAGGGATTTCGACTCAGGCAATCCACATTTGAATTGTCTTTACCCTTTTTATGTTCCACTTTGTAGTTATAAGACTGCATGGTCAAGGCCCATCGTAACAGTCGGGCATTATTGCCAGCATTGGTTTTTATCCAAACCAATGGGTTGTGATCCGTTTGGATAATTAATTCGGTCTGTCCATCGATGTATCCCTTCAATTTTTTTACTCCGTGGATAATTGCAGCACACTCTTTCTCAGTTGTTGAATAGTTCTTTTCACAAGGGTTAAATTTCTTGCTGATATACAACATTGGATGTTCCTCATCCTTTACATTTTTCTGTGCCAGTACAACACCATACCCTACATCTGACGCGTCTGTCTGCAATATAAATGGTTTGGAGAAATCTGGAGCATGTAAGACTGGTTTACTAGAAAGCTTTTCTTTAAGCAAATTAAATGATTCATTACATTTCGCATTCCAAGTAATTTTCCCCCTTTTACTTTTCCCTTTTAATAGATCCGTTAGTGGAGCAGCTATAACCGAAAACATTGGGATATATTGTCGATAATAACCAGCTAAACCTAAGAAAGCTCTAACTTCTGTCTTCGTACTAGGAACTGGAAAAGTCTGGATATCTTTAATTTTGAGTTCTGACGGCGAACGTTTACCTCTTCCTACTATGTGACCTAGGTATTGTACCTCGTCCTGTGCAAACTTACACTTTGACGGTTTGATTGTCAACCTGGCCTTTTTTACCCTCTCCAATATGTCGTGCAAATGTTTTAAATGCTCCTCCCAGGTTTCAGAAAAAATTGCGATATCATCTAAATATGGCATGGCATACTTCTCGCACCCCGATAAGATTTCACTCATCAATTTACTAAAATAAAATGGAGCATTCTTAAGCCCAAAAGGCATACGTAACGGTCTATAAACTCCAAAATTAGTTACAAACGCAGCGATTTTCTGGGCCTTTTGACTCAACGGTATTTGCCAATACCCTTTAGTTAAATCTATCAGAGAGATAAATCTGGCGGAAGCCACTGTTTCTACCCGTTGTTCGATATTGGGTATCGGATAAAACTGGGTACGCGTTACTTCATTCAACTTTCTGTAGTCTATGCATGGTCTAGGATCCCTACCAGGAGTTTCAACGAGGATCATAGGTGACGTGTATTCTGATGAACCTGGCTCTATAATTTTGTATTTTAACATTTTCTCGATCTCTACCTTTAAGATTTCGTTCTGCCGATTTGTCATCCTATATGGTTTACTTTGTACGGGCTTGTCACTAATTAGCTCAATATCGTGTTGGACCAAATCAGTTTTCCCTGGAATATTGGAAAATATTACAGAAAACTTAACCAACAAATTCCTCAATTCTAGGATTTGATCATCATTCAGTCTTTCTCTCAGGCAATTTTGCTCAATGACTTCATTAAAATCAAATACATTGGGGTCAGTTACCATGTAAGGAAAATCCTCCTCAATTTCTGATGGTTCAGATAATTCCCCTTCCACGAAATCTACCATATTTATAAGTTCAACTCTCTTGTAATATGGTTTTAGCATATTAATGTGATATACTTTATTTCCCGCCTGATTCTCTTGAAAGCTGACCACGTAATTAGTTTCTGATAACTTTTTCTCGATTTTACCGGGTCCTTTCCATTTCGGAGCTAATTTATGGGGCTGATTTACTTCTAAGACTAATACCGTATCTCCCTCCTGAAATTCTCTTTTAATGGCATTTTTGTCGTACCATTTTTTTCTTTTGTTTCTCTTATCTTCCATCGACTGCGCAGCCAATTCTCTACTTTGTCGTAGCCTATTTATCAAATCAAAGATGTATTCGACAACCGTATTGTTTTTTTCTGGGGGTTCCAACCATTTCTCGTACAATAGTACGGTTGGAGTTCTCAAATTTTGGCCGTGTACCAATTCTGCGGGGCTAAAGCCTGTGCTCTCATGGGTAACTGTCCTTAAAGCAAAAAGTGCAGCAGGTAGTTGAATTTCCCAATTTGGGGCAGCTTCAATACATAAGACTCTCAAAATCCGTTTCAAGGAACGGTGGAAGCGTTCTATCGGGTTACTTTGTGGATGATATACTGAGCTCCTGACTATTTTTATTCCAAACTTCTGCAGAAACTCCACAGTTAAGACACTCATAAACGATTTCCCTTGATCAGTTTGTATTTCCCTGGGAAAACCCATTCGACTAAAAACTTGTAGAAGTGCGTTTACAACCGACTTCGAAGTTATATCTGGCACTGGGACAGCGTCTGGGTACTTTGAAGCCAAGCACATTACCGTAATTAAGTATTTATTACCTTCAGTGGACATTGGCAAAGGCCCACAAGCATCAACATTTATTTTGGCAAATAATTCTGATATTATTGGTACAGTAGCTAATGGGGCTTTTTTCTGATCATTCGCCTTTCCCACACGTTGACACGCGTCGCAACTTCTAACATAAGCTTCTACTTCTTTATAGCAATTTGGCCAAAAAAATTGCCTCACCAATCTATCTTTCGTTTTCAGAACTCCCAGATGACCTGAGGTCCCTTCATGACACATAGCTTTTATTTGTTCCCGGACAGTTTCCGGAACAACAATCAAATTCTCTACTTCCCCCAATTTATTACTTTTTTTCTTGACTAAAACTCCATTAACAATTCCGTAATTGGTCTCATTCCCATCTCTTACTAATTGTAATAATGGCGCAAGCTCTTTACTTTTTTTCTGCTCGTTAACAAAAGTACTAGAATCCATTTGAATAACATGACTTAATGTATCCTCAATATTACTAGGCGGTAATATTTCCTCCACCTTGGAATTTTCCTCGAATCCTCCCTCTACCTCCAACTCGGTTACCTCTGGTTCTGAACTTACCGTGTTCAAATCCGTGGTTTCCTGTTGATGTCGTGCAACGGATCGCGTTACAACAACATTAACATGTTCTACCTGTAAAGGAGGATTCTCCCTAACTTCTCTGAGAAGTTCGGCAGTCTGATTCCCTAAAATATATCTCCCTTGGTCCAAGTGGGCACCAATAACAGCAGCTTTAGTTTTTACCACACCCAAATCACATTTAACATCAATTTCGGCCACAGGTAAGCAGGTCATGTGCTCATCAAGCAAATGTTTAATCCACACATGCTCACCCTTCATTCTGCTTTGATCTACATATTTCTGGGAAATAACATCTACAGTTGCACCTGTATCACGGAGAATAGGTAATTTAAAACCATTAATTGTCCCACTAATGATATAGGGATCTAACAAACTATTTTCTGAATTTCCCCCTATTCGATTTATTTCTGATTTTGGCTCTTTAAATTTAGACAGAATATTAGGACACTGGGGCCGCAAATGATTGTATGAACCGCATTCGTAGCATTGCAATCTTTTTTTCTTCTCAAAATTAATCTCGGGCTTTTTTTCGAAACTACGTTCTCCATTTTCTTTCTTTTGGTATGAATTTAGCGCAGCTTTATTACCTCTAAAATGCTGATTGGCATAATATGAATTTCCAACTTGCTTACCCACAGGTTTACCTTTTGCATCTCCCACTTTATTTTTCCCACCTATGGTTTTTTTCGCATCCTCAAACTCCTCTATCTTCTCTACTAACTCCTTTGGTGAAGTTATCGACCCCCATTCATCTAACATATGTTCCTTAAAGTCAATCGACACACGTCTTTTAATTTGATCTACTAGCATTAAATTTTTGAGCTGTTCGAAAGTTTCGATCTTTAATCCATCGAGCCAACCTTGCAAATAGGTATTTAGTTCATAGAAAAAATCGTACCATGTGGATTCTGTATTTTTCTGTGTTTTTACTAGAAGTTGGCGAAATTTTTCTGCGCTTAATTTGAATCGTTTTAGCAATAAATTTTTAATGTGACAATAGTCTCTAGCTTGCTCCTCAGGCTCCCTTGCAATTAAGTTACTAATCTCTACGGGCAGGACGCCTATGAGATAGGATACCCACTGTTCCTTTGGTAATTGTTGAACTTTTGCTTGTCGCTCAAAAAGTTCCAAAAATAAACAAATGTCATCGGTTTTCAAGTTGAACTTTGGCATAAATTTCTGAAAATTCTGGTTAAATCCTATTTCTACCTTTGGCCTATCCTGTTCAACATTTTGCTTTGCCTTAAGACATTCTAATTCTAATTGCTGTCGCTCGATTTCTTTATTTTGCATTTGTATTTGAAATTCCCGCTCTTTGGCCTGTTTTGCCTCTTCCGCTAACTGGAGTTCCCGAACCTCTGCTTCTTTTGCCATCTGAAGTTCCCTCTCTTTTTCTTCCCGTGCTCTCTGACGTTCTTCTGCCTTTCGTTGCTTTTCTGCACTTTCCCTCTCTATTCTGTCACCCATAACAACGTCTAGCAAATTACTAACAAATTCTTCCTCATAATTCTCACTGCCCTCTATCAATTGTTTTAAATCTATAAGTCTTAGATTTTCCGAAGCAGTCAACCCCAATTCGCTTGCCACTTGGATCAAATCTTGCTTTCTTGCTTTGCCTAAATAGGCCATGATCAATTTATTAGCCGTACACTCAACAACCCTATTAATTTTAAGCAATCATTAACATGAGTTGCGAAAAAACCCAACTATCAGCGCAAGTCATAAATTTTTCCTTATTAACACATCAAGAAACGTAATAAATGCGATTGATGCAGACAAATGTAAATCAAAGATAATAAATTCACCAAATGAAAATAAAAATCTTTCATGAGAAAGAAAAAAAATAAAATTCCCGAAAGTATCAAACCGTTCTAACCTTGGACGAACACAAAAACAAAACCAAACCATTCGCTTTGCAGGCAGGCACGGTGACGTCACCAAGAACACTCAGCGAAAGCAATCTGCTTTCTATCGCGTTCGTTTCACATAAGGCCCCAAAAAAGGCCTCTATATAGCGGCTCTACATTCACATATACTCAAGGCCAAATGCACTTTGCTCGCAATGAAGCAAATATTCTATAACGTTAACATACACATTCAAATGAAGAATGAAACGAATGTCTCAATTTTTTTTTCTCTTAGTATAGCACTGGTGTGCTCTTAATTTAAAAAATAGATTTTTTTTTCTTGGAAAAAGGTCTTTCCATAAACTGATAAAATACTGGTGTATTAACAATCACTTTTGCACTGGCGTGCTTGTTACTAGTAACAGATAACTAATATTATAGGAAAGGCTGAACGCAAAACCGACACACAGATTTATTGGCAATCACTTTCATAAAACACTGGTGTGTTGCAACTACTTTTGCACTGATGTGCTGTTCTTTTTTTTTTTTTTTTCAGAGAAAGGATTTTTCAAACAAATGTAACACTGATGTGTTCGCTATCACTATTAAAAACAAAACACTTGTGTGCTTACAATGACTCTCGCACTGATGTGCTGTTCTTTTTCAGAGAAAGGATTTCTCAAACAAATGTAACACTGATGTGTTCTCTATCACTTTTAAAAACAAAACACTGGTGTGTTTACCATGACTCTCGCACTGATGTGCTGTTTTTTTTTTCAGAGAAAGGATTTCTCAAACAAATGAAACACTGATGTGTTCTCTATCACTTTTAAATCCAAAACACTGGTGTGTTTACAATGATTCTTGCACTGATGTGCTTTTCATTACAGGGAAATGATATCCCGAACTAATACAATACTAAATTTTATGAACACAACTCATTATAGTAATGGCCTGTGCGTTAGGTTTGGTGGAGAACACCTACCTTGGATTTCTTTGTCCACTGGATCTCGGTGGAACCTCCATTTCTCTTTCGTCTGTAACGTCGTCATCAATTGAGTTCAGTCAGGAAGGACTTTTGAACACAAAAATTTATTGCACAATGACACACACATGGACGCACAAACAAAAGGAACACTGATAAACAAAAAAAAACACCGAGCGTAGACATTTACATAAATCCAAAGTTTTCGTTTCTCGATCATGCCGATCGCAGTTCTCCTCTCTCTATTCAGGCGGGCCGCCACACTCCTCGTCGTTGATGCCAACTCGCCAATCTGGCGACTTTGGCGTT
Organism: Uloborus plumipes; assembly: GCA_038373865.1. Lineage (NCBI taxonomy): Eukaryota > Metazoa > Arthropoda > Arachnida > Araneae > Uloboridae > Uloborus > Uloborus plumipes. The sequence goes on from JAXGGA010003160.1 coordinate 37,054, forward strand.
GAAGATGTTACACAGCATTCAAATTACATGGAGAATCTCAAAAAGAAACGGAGCTACCTCAAAGGTAGGATCACTCAATTAATTAACATTATCAATGAAAAAATCAATACAAATTTAATTACTATTGATGAACTTGAAATATACTGCACTGATGCTCAGGAATTATGGCGCGAATTGCATGAATTAAACACGGACATTGTCTTATCTCAAAAGGACACGGAAATAGAAGCAAACGACAAAGAATATGATGAAATTGCATCTAAAATTGAAAATTTAAAAGCAACTATTTCCAGGGAGATAAAAAACAAAACAGCAAGTGAGACCAGTAGTAATACTTCTCGCGTATCAAACCAGTTTAATTCAGAACAACATCATTTGAACGCTGTTAAACTACCAAAAATTGATCTGCCTACATTCTCGGGCAATTTTTGTGAATGGTTAAGTTTTCGAGACTTATTCATTGCTACAATTCATAACAATTCATCTCTTTCTGATGCTCAACGTCTACAATATCTCAAACTTTCGATTAAAGGTCAAGCAGCTGTTTTAATTCAAGCTCTTCAAATTACAAATGAAAATTACGAAAAAGCATGGAAATTAATCAGTGACAGATATGAAAATGAATCGGAAATAATTAATGCAACTCTAGATCGTTTATTTTCACAACCAAATTTAAATTCTGAATCGCCTAATGGTTTAAGGAAGCTGTTAGATGTCACAAACCAGTGTATCGATACCTTAGAAATCCTTAAACAACCCATATCTCATTGGGACACAATTTTTGTTTATTTCTTGAAAAAGAAACTCGATTCTGAATCATTACGTCAGTTTACATTAAGTTTAAACAAATCTGTAGTACCCACTTTTAAATCATTTCGCGAATTCATCGAAAAGCGCGCTTCGGCTTTGGCGTGTCTGACGCATAACTCGCATGGCGCCGGATCATTTTCGTCAAGGTCAGCTAATGAAAAATCTTTCTCTTTCAAAAACAAAATAGAATCAAAACATATAGCGCTTTCAAACACTTGTTTATTCTGCAAGAAAAATTCACATACAATATATCAGTGCAATAAATTTAAAGAATTGCCAATTAATGCAAGAAAGGATTGTGTAGTGCAAATGAAAATTTGTTTTAACTGTTTAAGACCTAATCATTTTGTTAACACTTGTAAAGCTTCCAAGTGCAAAAAATGCGATGCTAAGCACAACACTTTGCTTCACGAAACAGTGGTTGTTAAAACGGATGAAAATACAAGTGAATCGTTAGTGTCAAATCATTATTCGGAATCTAATTTAAATGCACAAAATGTTTTACTTCCAACTGCTATTATTAATGTGTATGATAAATATGGAAACGCGCATATTTGTAAAGCTTTAATTGACTGTGCTTCACAGGCTAGTTTTTTCAGAGAAGATTGTTTACAGCGGTTGGGTATCTCGCGGCAGCGTGTTAGTGTAACTGTTGCAGGGTTAGGTACTAATGAATCGAACAAGATTTCGGGTGCTGCACAAATCAAAATATCGCCAGTATCAGACATCAGTTTGACAATCACTGTCGATGCATTAATCATTCCTAAAATCACAAATAATCTTCCTCAGAATCATATAGATGATGCAAAACTGAAATATTTTAAGCATTTGGTACTTGCGGACAAAAATTGCAATCAACCTAGCACCATTGATGTCCTACTGGGTGCAGATGTGTTAGCAAACATAATGCAGAGTGGGCATATTGCCATTCCAGGTGAGAACTTGATGGCTCAAGAAACAATTTTTGGATGGGTTATCTTGGGTAAAGTGGGAAAATCTCATGGTAACTCGAATCGCATTCATACTCACTTCACTCGTTGCGATGAGTTCGAAGTTCAAAAATTGTGGGAATTAGAAGAAATTCCAAACAAAAAACTACTCTCCCCTTCAGAACAGGCATGTGAAAACCATTTTCAATCCACATATACACGTAATGATGAGGGTAGGTTTATCGTAAGATTACCGTTTCAAAGCGAAAAACTAGAATTGGGTTCATCTCGTCAAATAGCCGAAAAGAGGTTGATTCAAAATGAAAAGAGTTTTGTCAGAAATTCGGAAAAAATGAAACGATACAGAGAATTCATGCACGAATATGAAATGTTAGGGCACATGGAACTGTGCTCGGAAAATTTCAACTCAAAAGAACATTTCTATCTTCCGCATCATGCTGCTATGAAATCATCTCAGTCTTCTAAATTTCGCGTTGTTTTCGATGCTTCTGCTAAAACGTCAAGTGGATTATCTCTTAACGACAAACTTATGATAGGTCCAACTTTACAAGATGACATAGCGACCTTATTAGTAAGATTTCGTAAACATAAAATCGCTATGACAAGTGATATTGTCAAGATGTATAGGCAAATTTTAATTCACCCTGACGACACAAATTACCAACGAATACTCTGGAGACAATCAGCGAACGAAGAAGTCAAGGAATTCCGCTTATTGACAGTGATATATGGTACAGCTTCAGCTCCATATTTGGCTACCAAATGTCTACAACAGCTTGCTATAGAAGAAAGCGAAAAATTTCCGCGCGCGTCACAAGTAGTTAAATCTGATTTCTATGTAGACGACCTCATGACAGGAGCCGAGTCTGTAGAAGAGGCAATCCAGCTGCAGCAGGAAATAATTGAAATGTTGAAGTCTGGAGGATTTGAAATCAAAAAATGGTCATCAAATGAAGAATTGGTACTGGAACATGTTCCGCCAGAAAGTCGTGCGACATCTTTGCCTCTAGAAATTGGAGATGACGTAAAGACCCTGGGAGTTTTGTGGAATCCTGCAACAGACACTTTTTCCTTCAGATGTAGTGTACCACCTATGTCAGAATTTTGCAGCAAACGTATCGTGCTTTCCTTTATATCAACTATTTTCGATCCATCTGGTTGGATTTCTCCCGTTGTTCTCAAATTCAAGTTGCTCATTCAACAACTCTGGAAATTAAAGCTCAATTGGGACGAAAATCTTCCGCCAACTTTACAGCAAGAATGGAAATCTTTAGTTGAGGATTTATCTCAACTGAGAGAAGTTAAAGTACCCAGGTACATTCTTCAACCTCACAGCAACATCATAGAACTTCACGGATTCTGCGATGCCTCTGAAAGAGCATATGCAGCTGTAGTATATATACGAACGATTTCGACAAATAGTAACATTCATGTGCGACTGGTTACTAGCAAAACCAGAGTATCACCTATAAAATTTGTTTCTCTTCCTCGACTTGAACTTTGTGGCGCTGTCTTGTTAGCCAAACTTGTTCAGTTCACAGCTCAAGCTTTGCAGCTCGATTCATTTAAAACATTCTGTTGGTCAGACTCCACAATTGTTTTGTGCTGGCTAGCATCACATTCCAGCCGGTGGAAAACTTTTGTTGCGCACAGAGTAGGAAAAATCCATGACCTTGTTCCTGAAGCTCTTTGGAACCACGTAGACGGCAAATTAAATCCAGCAGACTGTGCCTCAAGAGGAATGACTCTTGAAGAGTTACAGAACTTTTCTTTGTGATGGCAAGGCCCCGATTTTTTGTCTTCATCAGAAAATATCTCTCACGAACCTTTCCAATGCTTTGAAGGTGATGAAATTCGTGCAGAAGAGAAGAAAACCGCTTCTGCAACTCTCGTTGCAACAGAGACAACACAAAACATTGACAATCTAAAATTATTGCATAAATTTTATTCACTATCGAAGTTAAAAAGGGTAACAGCATTTTGCTTCAGATTTATTTCTAACTGCAAGCAATCTAAGGAAAAAAGAAATTTAGGTCTACTGACGTCACAAGAACTTGATCATGCAGTTAAGTTCTGGATCAAACAAGTTCAAGAGCAAAATTTTCAGCTTGAAATAGATTGCTTAAGGCATTCCCGCGCACTTCCTACAAAGAGCAAACTTTTGCCTCTAAATCCTTTTTTTGATGATCAGGGTTTGCTCAGGGTGGGCGGTCGTCTTCGGCATTCAAATTTGCCTGAAAGTCAAAAACACCCTATTTTGTTACCAAAACGCAGCTTTTTCACAGATCTATTGATTTCTTCATTCCATGTAGCGAACTTGCATGCCGGTCCTCAATTACTCCAAGCGTGCATTCAACGTGAATACTGGATACTATCTGCTAGAAACACTATTCGACAATACATTAGAAAATGTATGACATGTGCTAAGATAAAAGCTCAAACCGCCAAGCAAATGTTAGGCGATTTGCCAGCTGCACGAGTTACTCCATCCCGACCATTTCTCCGATGTGGTGTGGACTGTGGTGGTCCGTTCCCCATACGGATGTCAAAGAGCTCCAGAGCAAAAACATGCAAGGCATATCTTTGTCTTTTTGTGTGCTTTGCAACTAGAGCAATTCACTGCGAACTAGTAAGCGACCTCTCTACAAATGCCTTCATAGCTTCCCTTAAACGTTTTATTTCACGTCGAGGTAAATGTACCGACATTTATAGCGATTGCGGGAGTAATTTTATAGGTGCTAAGAAGGAACTTGACGAGCTATATGCGTTGTTCAAGTCACCAAACCATAATGAGAAAGTTTCGCATTATTTATCTGACGAAGGTATCAACTGGCATTTTAATCCACCAGCTGCTCCACACATGGGAGGCATCTGGGAAGCGGGCATCAAATCTGTGAAATTCCATCTGAAGCGCATCATATCAAACGTAACATTAACTTACGAAGAGTTATATACGATCATAGTGCAAGTTGAAGCCTGCCTCAACTTTCGTCCTCTCTCCCCCCTGTCCAGTGATCCAAATGATCTTTCAGTGCTGACGCCAGGTCACTTTCTCACTGGTGGTCCTCTGAACGCTGTTCCAGAAACAGATTTTACATCTGCTAAACTTAACCATCTTACTCGCTGGCAGTTGACCCAACGCCTATTACAGCACTTCTGGAAGCGTTGGAGTTCCGAGTACGTGACCCGTCTACAACAGCGACCAAAGTGGTGTTCCAAAAAACCCAATTTGAAAATTGGAGATCTTGTGCTCATTAAAATTGAAAACTTACCCCCGCTAAAATGGCGTCTGGGACGCATTACCGAAGTCTTTCCTGGAAAAGACAGTTGCGTTAGAGTGGCAGCAGTAAAAACATCTGATGGACTGTTAAAGAGACCCATAGTGAAATTATGCAAGCTGCCATTGGACAATGATTGATCGATAAACTCTTATCCTGCTATAATTTTGTTTAAATGTCTATTTTCATTCCTAATTGCATTATTCATGTTTTAATTTCTTTTTGTATTTTTAGTTACACGTTTATATTTCATGTTGAAACAACAGTGTTTCAAGGTGGGCGGAATGTTCAGGATTCGTTCATGAAGAGCAGCCCGCCACCAGACGGCGCTATTGTCCGCGCATGCTCCGAGACAACTTTACTCACTTGCGATGTTGTGATCGTGGTGTAAACATGTTGAAAATACAGTATTGAGTAGTTTGTGGTGTAATCTTGGTTGTTATTGCGTCCACACATACGCATGTCACCGTACAGTGTGCTCTCATTGGTTGGAAGCATGGGGAGCGCGGGTGGCACCCAAAATGCTTCCACTTCCTCGTGGTGAGTCCTGGGTACTTTCAATAAACAAGAAAAGAGTTGAGTAGTTCAAAGAAACAACAAAATGATTAAGAAAATGTTTTGAAGGCACTTTAAGTAAATATTGAGAAGAAATATCAACTTATAAAATTTCTGCTTAACATTGAAAATATCGGAAATTTCGGAAATTTTCATGAACTTTGGGCTTAATGCGCAGACTGAAATCATAATCTAAAATGGTTTAAAAAAATTCCTTGTATATTTCAAACCTTTTTCTTCCATTTAACAACCACCCGTCACTAGTTTTATCATTTGCAATATTTTTTTAAAAATTTGAAAAATCTAAAAAAAATCAAAAATTTCAAACTTTAGGCCAAATGCGCAGATTAAAGATGACGTCGCAAAAGTGAAACATTTTACAGAATCGTTACGTATCCTCATTCACAGTAAATGAAAGGTACCCGTTTACGAAAATCAAAAATTCATTTTTTTCGCTCCACCCTACTGAACAATGATTGATTATTATTTGGAGATCTAAGAAAATTTCGGGAATTTCTTCTGTTATCAATTTTTTGGCCTAATTATAAAAATATGCATACATATTTGCACGTTTCACAACTTCACATTATTTATAGTCGTAACTAGCGGTACCCGCACGGCTTTGCCCGTGGTATAAAATTAAAAATTCATTTGTAAAAAATTGATATAGCAGAAAAAATACTCTATTTCAGTTATTCAACTATAATTCTTTTAAAGAATGATATAAAATTTGGCATGGACCTCACACTACTTCCTTTTACGTGTAAATTTCTTAGTAGATGCCTTAAGTGCTAAAATAATGCTTGGAGTGAGCAAGATAACAATTCAAACATTTACATCCCTAGTTTGCCACAAAACAATGCAAAAAAATGTTTTTCAATGATTAATCTCCTAAATATCGCCGATTTTAACATCATTCAGTGGATTTTTCGCAAAATATCGCCAGTAGCACCAGATTGAACCCAAATAAAAAAAATAAATTTTTTCGCCAAATTTGCCGCCAACTTGGTGATATGTCGCCAAATTGGCGTCAAACACTTGGCGACTAAAAGCTTGGCGATATTTCGCCAAGTGTTCGCGCCAATTCATATCACTTTTGTCTGCATTGAAATTAACACTGATTTACTCCATAAAAGGGGTAAAAACCACCTTGGGGAAATTCGAATGCAACCCCAAGGGGAGGTGCACAAAAATAAGCCAAAAGAGAAAATAAGAACAATTTTGCTGCTCACAGAAATCTTACCAAAGTTTAAAAGAAGAAGAAAGTTTTCTTCCTCACTTCAAAAACAAAATAATAGAAATTTCGTGCATTATTCTTCACCATGATAATAAAAACAATAAACATCGACAAACATCAACCAGCAAATGATAAATTAAAAGCCAAACTCGTTCATTCAAGCCATTTACTGCAATTTATATTGAAATAAAAAAAAAGGAAATAAAATATGTTTTGCCAGACGATAAATTTAGAATGGTTTACTATCATGTTGTTTCTTTTTTGACCTCATTTAGTTAAACAATGTTTCCCTCTTCTACACAACTCGTCAGATCGCCAAAATATCTCTAAACTCACAAAAATGGTACGCGTCAGTTTCTTCCTTCTCTACCTTTTTTAAAGAAAGGACTCGATTTCTCATTTGATTGACAGGTGCCATCTTATCACGATTTTATTATATTTCATTTGACTAATTTTAATAAGGCTTGGAGTTTGGATTGCTACAAAAACAAATACATTTTTAAAATTATTAATGGAAAAAGAACGAAACAAATAAACGAAATAAAAACGTAACCATGGTAACAACATTAAAAGTTGATTTCCGTTGATAAAATAATTCATTTCATTAACCATTTTAGAATCGTTTGGCTTGCTTTACTGAACATAAGCCTTGAATTCCGGGATTCTAAAAACAATTGTTACAGCTCTCCTGATGATCGTAGAAACTTCGAAAAAACTTCATTTTGTGCAGAAAATTTCAAGCTTTCGAATGACATAAGACTTGAAAATGTGTAAGAAATATTTCTTCCCTATTTTATCGAATTTCTGCTAAGAATTCGAATAGAAAAAGAACGAAATGGAATTTTCGAAAAATCGCTTGGAGGTGCAAAACTACATGCTACAAACTAATTTTGTGTCAAGTGGCATGAAAATCGACCGAACGGTTTGGGCGCTACGCGCGTAACAGACAGAAAGAAGGACAGAAAGAAAGAAAGACAAACCTTCAGCTTTATTATTAGTAGAGATTCTTAAATACGGTTAAGCCCGCTTAATGGAATAGCCATTTTGACACGAAAAAATACTCGAATAAACGGGATATTCCATTACGGCCGTAACCAGGCCTTAGTTTCGGAGAGCGCTTTACCAATCCTATTACTTGTGAAATCTATAAAGTAAATAAATTTGATTTCATGTTCTATGCTCTGTTGATTCTTGTTACAGTAGATGTTAAAAGGGTATTAACATGAAAAATTCAAAAAAAAAAAAAAAAAACTCATCTTTTTAATGAAGAAAAAAAAATCTGGATGGATGAGTTTACTCATAAAAACGCATTCGCAGGAGTATTTTTGAAATTTCTTTCTTACGGGGGGACATAAGATGTGTTAAATGTAGTTTGGTACGTACAAATTGGAAGAGTTTTGGTGTTTTTTTTTTTTAGTGGTATTAAAAATTCGAAGGTGAAGGTGTATTGTTAGGAAATTATGTTTGCAATAACTACAATAAAAATAAATACTGCAGAAAAAAACACTCAATTTGTGCAATTATTTAATAATGATAATTTCATTTTTCAAATGCAGTTTCAAAGTGAATAAGAAAATTAAAATAAATAGCAATAATAATTTTTGCAGTGAGAAACTTTAAAACGCATTTTTGTAGCTGTTTTGAAAATTTTCGGAGGGAGTTTGAACCCTAAAAACCCACCCTTAAATACGGCCTTGTATTCCGTTATCCGAGATGAAAATAATGCATAGCAACGGTTTGGTACATTGAAAATGTATTGTATGAAGCGGAATATTCTTTTAGCCAATATTCTTATAAGTGGGATCGACTGTATCTATTTGTTTGAAATGCACCGGTAAAAGGATTTTTTTCCCTAAGTCTGTAATTTAGTTAATAGAATCCCCCCCCCCCCCGCATTCTAAGACAAAAACTATCATTTTATATGCACTCACAAAATTTAACTTAGCATACCGTCGTGTAGTAATTTAGCAATAAGTCTTCCAAAGCTTCCTTTACAATGAGAACAAAATAGAACCCGCTCGCTTAGAAGAAGAAAAAATATGAATTGAAATACACATTACTTTTTGAACAGTGAAACACCACCTCCCTTCCCCATTGCACCTCATTTTAAAGAAAGACATTAGGCTACGCCCCCACCTTTCGGAAAGAAAAGTGTGCTCACACTGCACAAAATAAACCGTTGTTTTTCTATATCTATAAAAATGAATGTTGGTAAATGTGTATATGTGTGTGTTCCCTAAGATCTCAGAAACTACCCGGGAGATTTGGCTGAAATTTTCACCGTTTATTCTTTTTGATACTGGGAAGGTTTAGAGACCAGTTTCAACAATCCGATGGGTAGTTATTTTTTTATTTCACTTTTAGACCTGATTCTGTCTGAACTGAAAAGTATCTTACTGAAAAGTATCAAAGCATGAATTACTTTTGTGAAGTCCATGTCTTTGGAGTTTTAAATTTCAATTTAAAACTCCATTTTCGAAGGTTTCATCAATCCAATCGAGTATTTAGTATATTAACTCAACTCTCTGGCAGATAGTTGGAATTGCTTGCTACGAGATATTAATTAATCAACTTTAGTCAATTTTCAAGGCTTAACTCTATACGCAAAACTGAAACACTAGGTCCTTTTTTTAGACAAACTGCTCTTTCTTCAGTGGTTTAAATTTGCGTATTGAGTTAAGCCTTCAAAATTGACTAAATCTCCTGTTACTTACTCAACTTAAAGTTTTTTTTTTATTTATTTGGCGCATTGTGATTTAAACTTCAATATGACTTTTAGTGGAATTTAAAAGGTTGTGGAGTACATTTGAATGAAAGAATATAATAATTTTACTTCAGAGGGTTGGAGTGAATTTAACTTTATTAAGTTGACTTCCTTTACATTTTTTGCACGGGCATTGCCGTGCGGGTATTGCTAGTACCATATAATACTGGCAGCAGAGGTTACATTTTAAAACTGTAAAATGCACAGTAATAAGCTGCAAAGTTAGCACTTTTACAGTTCATTGCTGTAAAGCAGCAATTTTACAGTTTATTACCACAATTTTATAGTTTATTACCACAAAGTTAGCTGTTATACACTGTAAAAACTACAGTATAATACCTGCAGCAGAAGTTCCAGTTTAAAACTGTACAATACGTAGTAATAAACAAAAATTAGCAATTTTACAGTTTATTTCTGTAAAATAGGCAATCTACAGTTAATTACTGTAAAATTAGCAATTTTACAGTCTATTACTATAATATTAGCTGTATTATACCGTAAAGTCGGATTACTTGGACCCACAAGGAGGTTACTTGAGCCCACAGTAAAATGATAAAATCTGGGTTTGGTACTAGCGTTAGATATTGCAGAGTGCTTCTACCTTGCGGAGAAACGAGGAACTACGTGCAAGTCTTCAACTAATAAGTACCAAACCTATATTTTATCATTTTACTGTAATGGGCTCAAGTAACCCCCTAGGGTCCAAGTAACCCGACTTTACTTACGGTACTGTAAAAACAGCATTCATTTTTTACATTGCATAACAATTCTAACAAAAAAATTCAATTACATGCTGATGTCACGGCATATGAGTAGCTGATTTGATCATCGAGTAAATCATGGTGATAAAATAGTCGTTAGTATCTATTTCTCAATAAACAGTTACTAAATTAATTTGTACTTAAGTAACCTATTCTTTACACAAAAATCTGATGAAAATCATCAGTATGCAATAACTTTACGTTAAATATTCCATTTAAATTGCTTCTATTAAATTCAAAGTAACATAAAAACAGCCACGCATTTAAAATTCTTAGAAAATATCAAGTAAACATTAAAATCGATAGTTCATCACCATATTAAGCAACTCCTAATGTAAATAATCCATTGCTATTGTAATTTTTAAAATATTTATCAAATTAAATAAGTTTATCCCTTTAATATAAGTTTTGTAACATGTTTCAAGGATTATTTCGTCATCGGGGATATTATTATCTTCAAAAGTGTGTTGCACAAGAACATTTCATATTATCCAGTAGTTCTTTGTTTTTATTGAAAGATAAAACAGAACAACTTAAATGTTTATTTCTGCTTTGATTGAAACATATTTGAATTGAATTATATAAGACTTTTACTCTAATTTCTAAGACAATTCGTTTCAATTGTTTTCTTAGGATTTGTATCATTATTGTATAAGAAAGATGCCTCTCTCTCTCAAATGTATTATTGCATGGGTAATAAATATTTAAAGGGACGTTTAGTATTTATTATCAGTTAATATGTATAAGAAAATTAATCATTATGTACTTAGATATTAGCTGAAAATTGAATGTAATATATATATAGTAAGGGAATTAAAAAAAAATCTGATGCTATATGTAGCGTTGAAAATCAATCCTACGTATGAATTTGAGAACACAAGAATGGTGAAAATTGCTATACATTTGTCGTTGAAAATAATTTATGTGTAAGAAATCTCAAAAAAAATTAATAATAGTAATAATAATAATCATAATAATAATGAAAAGAAATTTAAATTATACGTAATGAAATTATGACATGAGCAGAACTTAATTATTCGTATCTTATTTTTTTTAGCCTACTTTCCCGTTAAAAATAAAAGAAAGACGAAAAAAGTATTAAAAGTAGCTTAATGCATCTAAAAAATATCGCCAAGTCCAAAAAATATCGCCAAGTTAAAAAATATCGCCAAGTCAAAAAAAAAATATCGCCAAGTGAAAAAAATAAAAAGGTAAAATGAATATCGAAAAATTAAAAATTTGAAAGTAGGGTATTGAGATGGGGAATTTGTGTGTCGGTCGGTCGGTCGGTCGGTCTGTCTGTCCCCCCCTAATAACTTTTGAATGAACAGTCCGATTTGGACAAACTTTTTTTTGTTGGAAAGATCTCGGCGAGTACAGCTCATTCCCATATTTGATTTTTTGATTTGAACAATTTGTTCAAATTTGAGCCGTTCAAACAACCGGTCCCGCGATACTAACTTTTTAATGAACAGTCCGATTTGAACAAACTTTTTTTTGTTGGAAAGAACTTTTCAAGGATACTTCATTCCCGTATTTACATTTCCGATTTGAACAATTTTTCGTTCAACATTAAACCGCTCAAGCAAGCTGTCACCCCTAATAACTTTTGAGTAAACAGTCCGAAAAAAAAAATGACTGACTGTGCAGACGATTTTTTGTTTATTTATTCATTTGTTTTATTGAATTTATTATTATTATTATTATTATTATTATTTTTGGCAGACGATTTTTTTTGTAACAAAAATGTTTCATTCACGAGGGCATTTTATTCTTTATTTATATTTAACAACTGGCAATGGATTAAAAGTGAAATTCGAGACATTTTATCAACGGACGAGTTTTTTTTCTTTTTTTTTTTCTTTCTTTGATAAAATGTGTTTTGATGTACTTTGTACTTTTAATTTTTTTTTTGAAAACAATTGAGGAATTTTTCTACGGAAGAACTGTAACAGTTACATTCTTTAAAAGGTGCGACAAAACTTTATTTATTCATTTATTTACTTTTTATGTGTCTATTTCATCTGATGAGAGGGGTATATTTTGCTTTTAGAAATCAGCTTCAAGTGCTAAAAAGGTATGTTTGACATAATTTTTAGTCTTAGATAATCAAGAGAATAATGATCAGATGCTAGAATGCCGATGTCGATGTACGGGAAAGTAGGCTCGTTTAGTTCTTGACAGAACTTCTTGTTTAAATTGTATTGTGCGTATGCTGGGGATAACAAAAATCCAAATCCGTCTAAATCTTTGTTTTTACGAACATGAATAACTATTAGCAATCCTACACTTATATAATTTAAGGTCCTTGAGTTATTCACATTTTTCAATAAAAGCAATGAACAGGACATAAAATAAGGATCAGATTAATCATTAAAATGTATTAAAATTTGCCTAAGAAAGTTTTTTAGGTTTAATTTCTAATAAGAGGTAAGAATTGGAAAGCACATTATTAAACTGCCTGTTAATGTAATATAATTATATTTACATTCCACTAGTTTTACACTAGCCATACATCAGTGGCGTAGGATAAAGAGCATACCAGTGACAACCCTAGCAGCATCATCTCATCGGCCGATGATCGGCCATTCATCGAAACCCGATGAAATTCTCATCGGCCGATAATCGGCCATTCATCGAAACCCGATTAAATTCTCATCGGCCGATGATCCAATATGTCTCATCGGCCGAGCAGAATCCGAGCAGCAAAATCCGATGAGAATACGATGAGATTTGGAGCAATTTACGAGCAGAACAGTCCCGTGCCGAGGAATTTCATCGGGAAACTTGATCGGAAGGATATCGTTTTCCGACGTAATATAGCTCCGCTTATTTTCATCGGGAAAGTTGATCGGAAGGATATCGCTTTCCGATGAAAAGTAGCTCATCGAAAATCGTGCTCCGATACTGATCGGAACGATGTCATCGTGCGTTACAGGATCAGTTTACGAGGAGTTTGTTGATCGGCCGAGCAAAATCCGATGAGTTGATGCTACTTGGGAAAAAACTATTAAAAGTTGACTCAGAAAGTTGCTTAAAAATATATTTAGACTTATAACTTTATTCGCTTTATCATTAAAACTAAATTTTACATTTTATTGATTTTCTACAAGATGTAGCAATGACAAGAATAACAACACTTACTTATAAAACGAAGTTAACTTTTTCAGCAATAGGCAGATTAAAAGAAGGAATTGGAAATGCAACTTTGTAACATTCAGATTAAACAAACAAAAATGCTTCTTTTTCAATTGCACAACATAATATTTGAAAAAATAATAAATGTTGTAAGGAAAATGATGTTGATTCCCATTCGTTTGGATGACTGAGAGCCAATGGGACAATGTTTACACTGGTTTCTTCCGATGATGTTTTCCCATTATTTTGAAAAATGTTAATGATGAATGCTCTTAACATTTAACGGTAAAAAATTGACATTTAAACTAGCACAAGCTGCCCAAAAGAAAACAAAAATGTTGCATTTGTTTGATTTGTTTTTTTAATAATAAACATATATTTTTAAAAAATATATATATTGTAGACTTTTATTTATTATTTTTTTCCCTGCATACCTTTAGAACTTCTTTTTATCCTTCACTTCTTTGAAACATTCATCTACCAAGTACGTTTTTCTTGGAAAGGTCATGTGCTTCATATTTGAACGATTGAGATTTTTATAACCAAGTTATACATTTTTCCTCTTCAATGAAAAAAGAAATCCATTTCTTCTTTCTGGAAATACCATATAACTTATAGACTTGTGATAAAAGAGATATATTTATGGAGAAGTTCAAGAGATTTTTTAAAAATAAGCTACAATAATTTCACATGTAGATTCTGACTAGAAATTTTATTGGATTTTATAAAGGTTTATTGATTTTAGATGATTTATTTTAGGGATTTCGTGAAACTTTATAGGGTTGCTTTGCTTAACTATAAAACCAATTTAGTATTTTTCTGATCCATAAGAATTGTAATCGATATCGACTAGTTTTGCTTTGCCTTTTATGCGTTGAAAAATTATTTCTTTTAGCGTAATTTAATTCTCTAATAAAGTCGCATTTCGTATTTAGATATCACATATTCTCAAAGGAGATAAATCTAATAATCTAATCTCGTTACTTAGTTAGAACAAAGAGTGGTTTATTTTTCCAGATTTCGTGCAGTACCTTAATGCCAAATTTTATAATATGCAGCCTATGAGAAAAATGTGCATTGATCATCATTTATTCGTTTTAGTTTAATAAAGAATAATTTATTTTAAAGTTTTTATTGCATTGCGACTAAAAATTAATAATAAACAGCGAGGAAAAGAGTACGCAATTAATTGCTTAAAATTAACTATTCACAAACTGCGCTAATTTATGACATGAGGTTGTTAATATAGACTGGAATCTATTGTTAAGGAAAAAATAATCGACAAATAAAAAATTTTTTCAAGCGTATTTGGTTATGCTAAACTTTTTAACTATTGACACATACACTGCGATGCAAAAGTTTAGACAAAATGCAAATATGTGAATAAAAAGAAAACTATTCAACGAAATGCTTTCAAATTTCTACTGCAGGTACACAATATGGTCCCAAATACGTGTCTGGAGTTCTTATAACTATAACTGGAATCAAATTTTGGATATTACAAAAGACATTTTTTTACATTGTTGCAAAAGTTTAGACAATAGTCAGATTTTATGCAAATATACCTTAAAATGTGATTGGTGGAGGAAATGCGGGACTGTATTATTCATTTATAAAGTGCAGAGATTGCTGAATAAATAATCAAAATCTCAAAAGCTCTTTAGTTCTCGTTTAAAGAAGATGAGAAAGTTTGGAAGCCGAAATTTGAAAATGAACCTACTTTATTAATTTTTTGTCTTTTAAATCGGCTCTAGTATGGTAGTACATTGTTTTTTACTTTGTGGAGAACAAATTTAGACATGCATATCGATCAAAAAGTCCAAGAAAAATTATATTTCTTAAGGATGAAGGATAAGAAAAAACGGCTTAGACTGACGATTCGCCCCTTAATCCTACAAAACTTCAACTTGGGTCAAAAACAGTACGTGACAGCATAAGTAGATGAACAACTGAATCGGAATGCATAAAAAAAACAAAGAATTGTGCCTGAGCCTTTTCGGACAGAGTGTCCCAAATAAGCCAGATTTTAATGTGAAAAGCAGCATATGTATCATCGTGACTAAAAAATGAATGGTACTTTCTTTGATAAAAATTATTAAAATTGGGATGGCCTAGATGGATTATAATTTTTTTCGCGGGACTTGAGAAATATCCAATGATCATATGCTGTGCTGCTTTTACCAATAAAATCTGGCTTATTTGGGACACTCTGTCTGAAAAGGCTCAGGCACAATTCTTTGTTTTTTTTATGCATTCCGATTCAGTTGTTCATCTACTTATGCTGCCACGTGCAGTTTTTGACCCAAGTTGAAGTTTTGTAGGATTAAGGGGCGAATCGTCAGTCTGAGCCGTTTTTTCAATTCCTTCATCCTTAAGAAATATAATTTTTCTTGGACTTTTTGATCGATACGCATGTCTGAATTTGCTCTCCACAAAGTAACAAACAATGTACTACCATACTAGAGCCGATTTAAAAGACAAAAAATTAATAAAGTAGGTTCATTTTCGAATTTCGGCTTCCAAACTTTCTCATCTTCTTTACACGAGAACTAAAGAGCTTTTGAGATTTTGATTATTTATTCAGCAATCTCTGCACTTTATAAATGAATAATACAGTCCCGCATTTCCTCCACCAATCACATTTCAAGGGATATTTGCATAAAATCTGACTATTGTCTAAACTTTTGCAACAATGTAAAAAAATATCTTTTGTAATATCTAAAATTTGATTTCAGTTATAGTTATAAGTACTCCAGACACGTATTTGGGACCATATTATGTACCAGCAGTAGAAATTTGAAAGCATTTCGTTGAATAGTTTTCTTTTTATTCATATATTTGCATTTTGTCTAAACTTTTGCATCGCAGTGTAGTAAGTTTTATCAAATTTATTTATAAAAGCTTTGCATCCGGCTTATAGGAGCTCACGGGATCTAAGCTCCATTAGTTGTTTTAGCTTTTACACAAACTCTAGCATTTTTTTTTTTTTTTTTTTGAAAAATTTTGGCTTTTTACACGTTGAAATAAGTTAGGGGGACTGGGGAATTTCTTCACTTATTTGCGTAGAAATAGAGCCCTGATTTGCATAATATAAGTATAATATTTCAATTTATCTGAAATGAAATAATTAAAATAATTGAACTCATGATAAGAAGTTCACGTTTTACAGCTCCTGTAGGCCAAAAAAAAAAGGTGGGAATTTGGTTTTTCTCCTTTAAAGAACAGTTCACACAATTTACTTCTTTAGGTGCTTTTTTTTGTCGTGTGCCAGCCAGGCTGGCAATTTGGGGTGCGCTGCTTCACTTTTCCAACTGTACCGTAATTTGGTGTGAAGTCCGACTTCCACAGTACACGCATGCCATAGGTACCCGTTTATAGGGTAGGCAACCTTTCACACAACAACACATTCACACAAAGAAGGGACAAATACAGGAGAGAGAAAGCACATCCATGCCCAAGCCGGGACTCGAACCCTTGGCCACACCATCCATGGCTGCCTGCGCTGACCACTAGACAAGGGGGCCGGCTTTAGGTGCCATGGATCAATTATAAGACTTGGTTCAGAGTCACCCCCATTGATTGCTTAATTTACCACCCACAAGCAGCTGACTAGATACAGATGTAGTCGATTGCTCAGAGTAGGTCTTTCTTTCAAGCAGGGGCAGAAAGTTTTTAACACTAGAACCGCGAAAATTTCGATATACCTAGAACTGCGGAACGGGTCATTTTGACCCCAGCTAGTAATTCAATGAAATAAGCGCAAACGCTTAGTTCAGCTAGCTGAAATATTTTTTTAAAGAGTAATAATTAATGTTTCTTAGAATTCTAGTTAAATTATTTGTACAAAACAACAGTTATCAATGGTTTTTTTATTACAATGTAGTATTTTTAAAATTTTTATTACTTTGAGTATAAAAACGTGTATCCAACAAAATATACATACATTTGCTATTTTAAATGGGAAAATAGAGTAAATAGTTCAATATGTTAAGCTATATTTAAAAACAGTAATAATAAGTTTTCTCAGTTAGTTATAGTTTAAAAAATAATTTGCAGTTTACAGAATGAGTTGTGAATAAAACGTAAAAGTATGCTTTGTATACTTTGCACAAATAAAAACTTGGTACTTTGAACAGATATTTACAGTTTTATTTTTACAACTTGACTTTGGAATCTGTCTTGTTTGCATTTAATTTGCGGTTGTCTGTCGTTTCCATTTGTTGCGTCACACTAGAGTTTGCTACCTATATTTATTAATTTAGTTATTTTTAATAGGAAAGAACAAAATTTTCTCATGATTTTCCAATAAAGTCTTGAAGTAGTGCCGACTAGCAAATTTTTCAGTTATAGTTTTTCATAAAACCAAATAACAGATTGCCATCAAGGTGCAAAATATTACGTAAAAGTCGCTCCTATTTTACGTCAAAGCGTAAAAAGCTCATTATTCCATGAATTTAGTTTCTCAGCAATGTATTTCGGAAAAAATATGATCTGCATTCCTTTGGCCCCAAACTATAAAGTTGGAGGTTTTTTGCAAGAAATATTTTAGGTAGGTCAAAATTGATATGAAAATATTTATTTCTTCCAATGTTACTTATTAGTACTCCAGATCAGTGATTTACGGTGCGTGTGCTCTTACGTTACTTCATTTCGCTTTACTTCAATGATATTTAGCAGCCGATATGTTTCATCTTCCGTGCATTTCCTTATGCATTTCAATGTCAATTTCTTTATAACAAGAATAAAAACACGTAACTGACTGTTGTGGATAATACTGCGTTTAGTATTGGATTGTTGGCCCCCTTCTTCCTTCAAAAATTGTATCTTTTGTTCCAATGTGAAATAAGTTCAAAACTCTCTCCTCTTTGTCAAATTACTATTTTCTCACTTTAAATGTTATTGTTGATTTAATTTCAAAATTTCTATCCGTACGTGTATTTTTTTCCTAATCATTTTTTTAAAAGTTCAATATGTTTTCATAATTTCTGCGATGAAAAAGAACAGCGTTTACAAGGGCATCACCAGTAATCTTTACTTTCAACTTTCAAAAGTAAAACAGTTTTATCATTACCATGACCTTCTAAATACTTCATAGATAATTGTTTTGAATATTTTATAGCTTCCTGGACAGTCTGATTACGGGAGTATTTCTTACATACAGAATAAAATATTTCCCTTGTAATTTTTTTATCGCGTTCGAACGTAGCCTGAGTTTCAAACCAGTCATAATGCTCAAAACCAAACGGTTAAAATGCTTATGTTTCAGTTCAAGGGAATTGCCTAGGGACCCCACCCCCCGCCCAACCATTTCTAATTTTTCAAGGGGGGCGGGATTGGGTGCGTGCTGAATACAAATTTTTATCTGAAAACAACACCGAATTATATGTAAAAACATAAATTCTTCAAATTTGGAGGGGAGGGGCCATTGCCCCCCCCCCAACCCCTCTCCTGCTAAATCACTGCCTATGTATTCCATTTCAGAAATTCTTAAGTGAGGAAGAAATATGTTTCAGTTGCTGGGCAGAAAATGTACGTTTTTAGTCATTAGTGCTTCAATATTTCTCGAGGGTCATATTGACCCTCACCAAGATTCTAGGTATAAGTGCTAATAACTAAAAAAATAATAATGCCAAAAAATTTTAAATCTAGGAAAACATTCTTCCCCTCAAATAATTAAAAGTCATAAAAGGAATTGTTCGTTCAATTCATACTTTTCACGTGGTGGTAAATTGAACTTCGCTTTGGGTCAAATTGACCCCTTCTGCGGTTCTAGTGTTAAAGTCATGCACCACAACTGTAAGATTAGTCAGGCTCCACCTGAACGTAGTGAACTGTTTTCCAAATGTATTGTATTGCTGAACTTTCTAGAAGTTTTTGTACTAATGGAGTTGATTTAGTTTTTACCTTGACAACGAGGGATTCAAAACAACAACAACATCAATGAAATGTTTTTTATTCTTTGCTGGTACGATGTCGGGCATAAAATTCATCGTTTTTACAGTCTTATTTAAAATGAAAAAAGGAAGTTTCAAAGCAGAAGGAAAAAAAACATTCATGATGCAATAATGATTAATCAATACTTACTTTTATCACACAAATTTAATCTACCTGTTATTTTCTTTTTTTCATTTGAAACAAAGACGCCAATTATCGTGTACAATTTTATACTACTATGCCTTTAATTGCCATAATTATACATTCTTCTACCTATAATTGTATAATTGCTTAAGATTCAAATTCTTAAAGTTAACTAAATGATTCCTAATCAATTAAGGTCTTAAATGCTCCAGTAACGAAAACATTATTACGTGTTCAATATGTCCGGAAATCTAGTTGGAGAAATTCTATTTAAGCATAGCTCTAGAGATTAATGCACTAAGTCCCACACAGTATGCCTAATCCTTTCCTTCCCTTATGCGAAGTAAAGGTAATGTAATCAGTCTAGACAAGCTTAATTGAAGAGAGTCTTAAGAAATGTAACGTGAGGAAAAATCTTTAAAGAATAAATTTTAGTTCCTAAATTTAGCTTTACATACTTTCGTAGTGTCTTTGATAAATGTTTTTATGTTAAATGTCAATTACATCTTTGGATGCTTGTTTTTAATAATCTCTTTTGAAGTTAGAATCTAGCCATAATCTAGCTCTTAACCAAACTCTGGATATGAGCCTGCCATTTCTCTTTAAATCAGTAAGTGGTACATAGAAACGTGTTACCTTCCTTTTAGATTTTTACATTACGAAGTCAATATTATAATTCCGAGCCCCTGCCCCCCATTTCTGCCTAAAACTACATTTTAGTTACCCACGAATGAATTTCGCTTTTTTTTTTTGCCTGTTAGCCCGTGCATATACAGTCGACGCTCGATATAACGACTGCCCTTGTCCTACAGAAAACTGTCTTTATAACGAGGGGTCGCTATAAGAGGTAGAACATAGAGTATATTGAGATACAGTTGGGGTTTTTCTATCCGGTCGTGATATTAGGATGGGATTTATAACGAGTGGTCGTTATAACGAGCGTCGACTGTATACCTGCGAACAGATAGACAGCTGAAACAAACGTTTTAATAATCCACTGGATCCGCGTTTCCCAACCTGTGGTACGCGTACTATTGGGGGGACCCGACGTGTTAGTTGGTGGTACGCGAAAAAATCCGTAATGATTATTCAGACATTAAAGATAAATAAATCAAGTTGTGGAAAAAATTTTCTAGTAATTTATGAAAAATATTTTAATAATATTAATATCATAAAGTTAAAGTGTTAATATGTGCAGTCGATAATCAAAAATCCGTCAATCAATATCCATTGTCTTTTGGAGGGTACTTTCAAGATTAAGGTTAGTCGTTAGCCATCAGTGAATTTCAAAAAAATATGTTCTTCGAAACAAGCACAAGGATCGCATTAAATATGTTTTATAAATTTATTTGATTATGATAGGAGGATAAATTAATTGTTTTTATACGATTTTTTAAAACCATTTATTGTTAAGGAAATATGGCAAAATTGTAGGTTAATACAAGACTTTGAACAAATACACAGTGAAAGTGAATTTTTTATTTCGGTGACTTTATATCTGGCTTAACGTTTCGGCTTGTTTTGATGGAATTTCCCTTATTATGGGATCTGCAAACATGGTCACTTGATGAAATGTTTATTGCAAATAAAGAAACACCCCTAGCAGCATTATCTCATCGGCCGATGATCGGCCATTCATCGAAAACCGATGAAATTCTCATAGGCCGATGATCCAATATGTCTCATCGGCCAAACAGAATCCGAGCAGCAAAATCCAATGGATTTTGCTAGAAATACGATGAGATTTGGAGCAATTTACGAGCAGAACAGTCCCGTGCCGATAAATTTCATCGGGAAACTTGATCGGAAGGATATCGTTTTCCGATGGAATATAGTTCGGCCTATTTTCATCGGGAAAGTTGATCGGAAAGATATCACTTTCCGATGAAAAGTAGCTCATCGAAAACCGTGCTCGGATACTGATCGGAACGATGTCATCGTGCGTTACGGGATCAATTTACGAAGAGTTCGATGATCGGCCGAGCAAAATCCGATGAGTTGATGCTACTTGGGGCATTCGCAATTAAAAAAAAGAAATCTCGAAAAACATTCATTTTTCCGAAGTGATACAATATTCTATGATGTAAGACCAAGTAGTAAGTGAACTGAAAAAAGGTTGGAAACCCTGCCCTAGATAATTAATGAGTCATTCCACGTCAACTGGACCAATTTTTCAAATCGTCCCCACTCGACCATCTCGGATTTGGATTTGATTTTACAGAGGTGTAGACATGCCTATGAAACTAACCTGTGCAAATTTTTAGCTTTCAAGATCCAAATCTGGAGGAGCTAGGATCCCGCAAAAAATGTGGCCCAAAATGGCGGATGAACTTCGTGAAACAAGTTGCAATGTTTAGGTCAAGGTTGCAGAAAATTTTATCACAGTGGAAGCCTAATTTTTTTTGGAGCTTAAAGTACTTTTGGTTGTCAACACTCTCCAGTATATTCTTTGAGATTGCGCTTATTAGATTTTGTGTAGCATGTGCCTAAACTTGCGAAAAAACGCGGTGGGCAATTTTTTTCCTGGATTTCAGGGTGTCATAAATTTTTAACCAAAAAACTTCAAAGGTTTATACTTCGTAGTTTTATTGTCCAAATACTTGTTTTTAATGTTTTACAGCTACAGAGCTTAAATATTGTATTTGTAAAAGATATTGGCACCCCAAGTGTCGATGAAAACGCTTCTTTTGAAAAATCGCCTGTTTTTAACTCCCTATATCTCAGGTTTGTCACCTAAGACCATTTTTTCTTTGGCACCACTAGAAAGAATAGATTTTTTCCTATCGAAATGAGTTTTTTTTTCGATGGTGTTCTTTCGAATAAGGATGAAAAAATTAGCTTGAAATACTATCTGTTATGAAGAATTGGCATAATTAGGTTAAGACTGCAGAAAATTTTATCACATTGGGGAACTAATATTTTTGATATTTAAAGTACTTTTAGTTGTCAATACTCTCCAGTATTTTTTGTGAGATTGAGCTTATTAAACTTTGTGTAGCACGCATGTCAACTTACGAAAAAACGCGGTGGGCAATCTTTTTCCTGGATTCATAAATTTTTAACCAAACAAATTCAAAGGTTCATATTTCGTAGTTCTATTGTCCAAATACTTGTTTTTAATGTTTTACAGCTGCAGAGCTTAAATATTGTATTAGTAAAAGATATTGGCACCCTAAGTGTCTATCGAAATCATTTTAATGGAAAATCGGCTGTTTTCAACTCACTGTATCTCAAGTTTGTCACCTTCAACCGTTTTTTCGTTGGCACCATTAGAAAGAACAGATTTTTACCTATCGAAATGAGTTTTTTTTTTCGATGGTGTTCTTTCGAATAAGGAGGGAAAAAAAAGCTGGAAGTTTTGTCAATTGTGAAGAATTGGCATAAATAGGCTAAGACTGCAGAATATTTTATTATAATAGAAGTTCGAATTTTTAACAACTTAAAGTACATTTAGTTGTTAATAGATTCTAATAGTTATGTGATTTCCAGCTCATTAGCTTTTGTGTAGCATACATGAAAATTATTGGCAATTCCTGTTTGAAAAATAGCTTGATTTCAATGAACTGTAACTCAGGTTTGTCACCTTCCATCATCTTTTCGTTAGTACTACTATAAATAACAGATTTTTTCTTATCAGAGTATTTATATAAACAACTAAATGTACTTTAAGTTGTTAAAAATTCGAACTTTTGGTATAATAAAATTTTCTGCAGTCTTAGCCTAATTATGAAAATTCTTCATAACTGACAATACTTCGAGCTATTTTTTTCTTCCTTATTCGAAAGAACACCATCGAAAAAAAAACTCATTTCAATAGGAAAAAATCTGTTCTTTATAATGGTGACAACAAAAAAACAGTGGAAGGTGACAAACTTGAGATACAGTGAGTTGAAAACAGGCGATTTTTCATTAAAATGATTTTAATAGACACTTTTGACAACAATATCTCTTACAAAATCAATATTTAAGCTCTGCAGCTGTAAAATATTAAAACCAAGTATTTGGACAATAGAACTACGAAACATGAACCTTTGAATTTGTCTGGTTAAAAATTTATGAATCCAGGAAAAAGATTGCCTAACGCGTGTTTTTGCAAGTTAACATGCGTGGTACACAAAATTTAATTAGCTCAATCTCACAAAAAATACTGGAGAGTATTGACCACTAAAAGTACTTTAAACTCCAAAAATATTAGGCCCCCAGTGTGATAAAATTTTCTGCAGTCTTAACCTAATTATGCCAATTCTTCATAACAGACAGTATTTCAAGCAAATTTTTTCATCCTTATTCGAAAGAACACCATCGAAAAAAAAACTCATTTCGATAGGAAAGAATCTGTTCTTTCTAATGGTACCAAAGAAAAAATGGTCTTAGGTGACAAACCTGAGATATAGTGAGTTGAAAACAGGCGATTTTTCAAAAGAAGCGTTTTCATCGACACTTAGGGTGCCAATATCTTTTACAAATACAATATTTAAGCTCTGTAGCTGTAAAACATTAAAAACAAGTATTTGGACAATAAAACTACGAAGTATAAACCTTTGAAGTTTTTTGGTTAAAAATTTATGACAACCTGAAATCCAGGAAAAAAATTGCCCACCGCGTTTTTTCGCAAGTTTAGGCACGTGCTACACAAAATCTAATAAGCGCAATCTCAAAGAATATACTGGCGAGTGTTGACAACTAAACGTACTTTAAGCTCCAAAAAAAATTAGGCTCCCATTGTGATAAAATTTTCTGCAACCTTGACCTAAACATTGCAACTTGTTTCATGAAGTTCATCCGCCATTTTGGGCCACATTTTTTGCGGGATCCTTGCTCCTCCAGATTTGGATCTTGGAAGCTAAAAATTTGCACAGGTTAGTTTCATAGGCATGTCCATACCTCTGTAAAATTTGATCCAAATCGGAGATGGTCGGGTGGGGACCACTAGTCCACTTGACATGGAATGACTCTAATACGAGTTTAGTCAGCAAGTATATATGTATGAACGTATATATGTATCTCATAGGTCTCAAAAATGGTCCTCTGTAGAAGAGTAAAATTGTACATGTGGACTCTCAGTGGGCTCCACATTGCACATTTCCTTTTTGGCTGCATTAGAATTCTCCAAAAGGGGCTTTTTACACCTTTTTGGAGAAAATCAGTGACGCTATAACTTGGCCACCATTTGGCTATCTGTAGTCACGTAGAGGGGTTCAGCACAACTGATTTTTTGAATCCGATTTAATTTGGCTCTATTGGCAATATTTAGCAAATAATTCATTGAATAACATTTAAATTGCTGATGTTTAGAAGATTAATCAATGCAAAACCTCTTTTTTTTTATTGTTGCATTTACTTGCGAGAAACTAATGTTGTAATTGAAAGGGCAAGTGGATAAAAGTGATATTTGACATTTGAATTTCGCCGATTTACACAAATTCAAATTAGTGTGTGTTTAATTGTGTTAACTCACAGATACAATTGAAGGGGCAAATAAATAAAGGTGATATGCGATAACTTTTTACATTTCTAGAAAAAGTTTTAAAAAATATATTACCTTATCACCTTTATCCATGGTAAAAAGTAAGTTTTTCCAAAATTGTCACATATCATCTTTATCCACTTGCCCTCTCAATTGTTTGAAGCGTTTTCTTGCTCTTTCTAAGGCATTATTATCTCGTTTTTTTGTTTTTTATGCACGTTCCATGCAGTTTATGCAATTTTGTACCACAGAGGCGAATAAAATCACTCTCGATTACATTTGAAGTTACCATTCTCCACGTGTGTAGGTACATGTCAAAAATACTATTCATGTAAGAAGTTTTTCTAATAGCACACAACCATTCTTTTGAGCTATTAAAAACATCAATTAGGGCCCAGCTCCACATCAGCGTAAAACGCGATCGAAACCGAAGACAGAAAATCCGAGTACTTTCCATAGGAACACTATGTAATCCATTTTACGTTTCTTCTTTATTTTTCTGCTTTACCGTAAAGTCGGGTTACTTGGACCCACAAGAGGGCTACTTGAGCCCACAGTAAAATGATAAAATCTGGGTTTGGTACTAGCATTAGAGACTGCAGAGTGCTTCTACCTAGAGGAGAAACGAGGAACTACGTGTAAGTCTTCAACTAATAAGTACCAAACCTAGATTTTATCATTTTACTGTAATGGGCTCAAGTAACCCCTTAGGGTCCAAGTAACCCGACTTTACGGTACGTCAATGTGGAGGAGAGCCCTTACTCAACAGACGCCCAGGTAGCACAAATAACCTTTAAGCATTTTATAAACGTTTTTAAGCGGTTGTTACAACGTTAATAACCAATTTACAACCGACGAACATACCAGATTGTTTTACAACATGAATATAAATTGAATATTCATTGAACTAAAACTATAAAGAACTTTGGAAAAAAAACTGAAATCACTATTACTGATGACAAATATTCATGAAATTTTTGTTTGGAAAATATGTACACAAAACATATTTAAAAAGGCAATATCAGTAGATAGACGTTTTCATGCGTAAAATTCTTTAAAGCATCTGAATGTAAAATTGTCTCTTTCTCCCGAAAAGCATTTCTAAGGAAACATGTTAAAGCAAGCGCTGGGCCGGAAATATAGTCTTTGAAGTCCTAAATAGAAAGTTCAAAAATATTTGTGGAAACAAAAAAATAACGGAAAAAGAAAAAAACTGGATAAAACTTAATTGAAATGGATGACGATTTTTGAAATTTTATTTTGAGATCAAATACTTTTAAAATAGTCCTAGTGTGAAATGTTTTTAAATTATCATTTTCTGGAATTAAAGTTGACAAAGTCATTTTAGAAGAATTAGAATATATATATTAATTATATTTGTTATTTTTTAAAAAAATGGAAAACTTATTTGTTAACTTCTCATATAATTCTGTTTTCGTTTCTGCATTGTTTTCATTTACTTACATTTCCTATGAGAAAAAAAATAATTGCATTTATTGGTCATTTCCGGAATTTTTTAGATTTTCTAATTTAAGCATTTTTTATGTCCTATTATGTAGAGTTGGAAGTACATATTTATACTGAGATTAAATCCATTTTATTTTAGATTAAATTTATTATTTAGATCCAGATTAAACTCATTTTATTTAAGGTTTCATCAAAACTGATGATAGTCAATTTGTAGCAATAGCTAAATTTACACTAAATTGCGCATTAAAGCTTTAAGCTGCATACACCAGGTGCTCTAATGCAACCAGGTGTTTCAATGCGAAAACTTTCATTCGTAACAATTCTGAAGCATTGGACAATGTATTTTGATAGATTTGCAAACTTGAAATGAAGAACAAGTGATTTAACCGACCAATTTTCAAAAAACATCTTGAAAGTAAACTACGTAGTATTTTTACCTGCTGATTTTTTTTACGATTCAAAGCAATCCGTCATTGGCTAAAAAACATACAAAACATAAATCCAATAAATTACGCATCTATGAATATTCATCTGAAACTCGTTCTGCTGAACTAATTTACAGAAAGCTTTCACTGGACCTATGTCAGTAACGAAAATATTATTACGTTCGTGCTCCGCTCGAAATCAAGTTAGTTGAATACATTTCAAAATAGCAAAGGAGATTAAAACATTAAGCTCCAACAGTCAATATAATTCCTGCCAACATGCAAAGCAAGGATAATGTAATCAAAGTGGAAAAGCCTTCCCGGTAGATATCTTTGACAAGATTCAATTTAGTTGCAGCTTATATGATTCAAACTGCTTTCACTTCTGAATTTTGAGGAGTTGAAGTTTTAATCTTTGCTTTGGTGGGAATCTTGGCATTTTAAACTGTATGTTCAGTAGGTATAGGTTTGACAGGCCCGTCATTTAGGGGGGGGGGCAGGGGGGTCATTCCCCCCCTGATCATGGGAAATCAATGTATAGGCATATAAATGGGCGTGGTTTTGCCACTTTTTGGTAAATTTTACATCGTGTATGCACCCTTTGCCCCCTACCCCCTGAAAAATTTCGGAATGACGTCCCTGAGGTTCTACTTAATTTTGATCTATCTTTTCATTAAATGAATCAAGGGAAAAATAAATATCCAACGTGTACATTATGTGCTTAAAAATGATTCTCAATGCATATTGCATACTTACGTATCTGACAATAATTACTTAAACTTCAAATATTACAAAAAATCAGAATAATTTAGTAATTTAAAATATCCTTCTTGTGTACTTGATGCTTCTTCTTTTTCAACCTCAATGTCATACACGCTTTTAGTGAAACTAAAATATGTATTAAAAGGCACTCGTTGACAAAAACTTCATGAATAGGTTTCTTTAGCGATTAAGAATTCAGTTTTTTTTAGTTCAAAATTCTTAACAGTTTTAGTTCTATACATATTTAAATCATAGTCTTTTTGTAAAATCGTTAATATGACTGTATTTCAAAATTATTTTACAATCACGAATGCAATTATGTACATTTGAAAGCGATTTTTTATATTTTGACTCAAAAGCAAAGATTACTCTTGGGACTTTTATATATGTCGATGGCCAAAAAACTTTTCTAAGTTACACTAAATGCACGTTCACACCGGCTTCCCTGGACGTAATTTAAACTGCTTGGGGCTTCTATATCAAGACATGATTCCTCTACTGGTTTAAGATTTTTTTAAACATTTACTATTTCTTGGACAAGCCTTTAAATGGATCTCGTAGAAGAGGCACCAAAAACAATAACTAGTGTTTCAGAAAGATGCAATATTAACTCTAACTAAAAGTTGCAATAAACATTTCATAAGTGCACAAAACTGATTTTGCACAAAGTAAATTGTTAAATGTTAAGAGTTATATGAAAAGGAATAATAATAAATGTTTATGAACTAAATGCGAATTAAAATATTAAATTTAACAAATATTGTCAAAAAAATTTACTTCAAAAGTATTTTAAAAAATATATGAACAGTACCCATGAAACCTCAAATAAGGGTCATTCCAGCGAAAATGGTACAAATCATATCCGAGATTTTATAATTTTTGAAAATCAATTTTAATAACTACCACCCATTAAGTGTATTTTTTATTGGTTCTCCATTTAATTTTGTGCCATCAAATATCAATTGATTAGGTATAATCTATTTAGAAAGGACACACACACACAAAAAAAAATCTTTGTCAGAAGAAGGAGAAAATGACGTGTCCCAGCTTCAAATTAGTAGAATTTTAAATGTGATTTAAAATTAAACTGAAATGTAACAACAAAATAAATTACACTGCACTGCACAAAAGATGCTTCTGACATCATTTCTGCAGTTTATTACGCAAATGAAAAAAAAGTCCCCCCCCAAAACACTATTATTTATCCATGTCCCTAGATTTTCTATGTTTCGAATTGTCCACTCTGTTACAAGCCTTTTGGAAATAAAATAAACAATTTCATTCAATCTGATATATATTTTTTTAAAATTATAGGTAGTACAACTGCCGTGATTAGCTTGCTACATTGAATTATGTAGTCAACAACCAGGGTGAGCCTAATTCTTTTCTTATGGTAGTTAATTTAAACTGTTGGATGTCAACTTTATTACAGTCGATTTCATGATGAAAAAAATGGATTTTTTCTTGAAATTGCAGACAGACTTACAGTTGGCTGTTTATTCCACTTTATGCTTTTTCTGTGTTTCTAACGTTTCTTTGTGATTATAAAGATATTTTTAAAGTCTTATTTGTCCACTCTGTTACACAAAGTGATCAAAATATTTGAAATCCTGACATAAATGAGCCATGTACTTGACATGTACACTTCATTACATACAAATAAATGGAAACTCAATAAAAGGAAATATGATTAGTTGGTGGAAATTATTTAAATTGATAATCTTAAGTAAAGAGTTTTAGACATGATTTGTACCATTTTCACTGGAATGACCCATATTTTATTATATTAAACTGTTAGTCGTAAAGAAATATTTTTCGATGAACATATACCTTTGTTACTTTATTATATACCTTCTATGAACAGTATTCTAATGTTTACTGAATTTATAAGAACAGAAAAATGTTGACAATATAAATGTACTGAAAGAATCACATTATTGTGATATGCATCGGAACTTTCCCCGGGAATAATTTCTTCCACTCATTGAATGTCCAGAGAAGTCGTTCTGACCCTTCCCGCTTCAGTGATTAAATGGTTGTTCTGCAATTGCGCTATTTCACCGAGTCATTGAGCCTCTTTCTAGGGTAATTAATGGCAAGAAACGCCATATTTGATCCTTTTAACGAAATTGGATGGAATTAAATGTTTTACTCGAAGAATAAATAGTGGAAAAAAGGTTATTTATTTCCCATTTCTGATAATGGTCAGGTGTCAGTGCATAATTAAAGTATGGTTTAGACTAAGTAATGTCACTTCATCTCTTTAGAATCCCCCCTTTTTTTGAGTTTTTATTTATTTATTTATTCATTCATTTTATTCATTCATTTATTTATTTTTTATTTTTTGAACTACAAATAAAAATGTTAATTTTTAATTAGTTATAAGTACTCAATTATTTTTTAAAAAGTTCGGAAGAATTTTTATTTCTAAAATTACAGTAAGAGATCATTTTTAAGAGTCCGGGATAGTATTTAACAATTAAACTCAAATTATCGGATAGGTTTGAGTGTACCATAGTGACCTAAATAGCTGAAGCTCATAATTTTAGCAGCTAAATAGAAAGAAAATACAAACAATTACAGTTGCAAATTTGTATTGTAACCATCGAAAACATTAACGATTGGAATGCTTTTTACTTGATGTTTAAATTCATAAAAGAAAATAGTTGACGCAAAGTAGGTTAAAGATTCATTTTGCTCAATGCAGTTTACTCAAACTTGTCATTTAGAGTGACATAATTTATCTTTACTATACTTATAATTCGGATTAACAAATTGCTTCATGTTATTATTTTAATATGTGTTGTATTTTTTTTTCTATCCACCATGAAATTAACGAATTTTGGAGTATTTAGGAAAAGTCTATAAGCAATCTTATTGGAAATGATTCAAAACTAGAGCCAATTTTCCTTGTTTTCAGTACATATTCCTTACTAGTTTCTACTTTCATAAATGTTTCATTAGTTACAAAAGACATACAAGTGCAACTAATGCTTTTATGTATAAAGATGTGTAGACATTATATAAATCCAGTTTTGGTTCAAAGGCTCAATAAAACTTAGGATATGACCAAGATATCAAAAAATAGCTGCTCTTAATTTCGAATTTATTTGCAAAAATGAGGATTAAACTAGCAAAAAGTCCCTCTGTTAACTAAATACCATCTGTTTAGCTAATTGAGGGAATGTGTATTATACATAATGGGGAGAAGACCCATATCTAAATTATGAGGCAGTAAAACGGATGCATACTGAAACTGAATGTATAAGTCAGTGCTGATGCAAGGAACCCAGGCAGCATTATAGTTATTGAAATCCAGATAAGGTTTGAAATTGAACGATATCAGTTCGCTCTATATGATGTTGTAAACAGACTCTAATACATTTTGTAATACCTTGCCCTATTTAAAGTACTGACACACATTGTAATTGTAGCTATTAAATCGAACTTACAAAGAATAGTTCCTGCAAATGTTCGCATCCCACCAATTGGGGAAAAGAACTCAATTTGAAATAAGGTGGTCTACAAGAAGTTTTACCAAAACTCTTTGATGTTAGAAGGACTTTTTATGCCAAGAGATTAGTTCAAGAATAGTATAGTTTCAAAAGTGACAAGTCTCTCAATAATGTTTGCAGATGGTCATAATCTGTTACATCATACTTAATTTCGCACACTGTGCATAAACCAATGAATATATATATAAAATATATATATATATATATATATATATATATATATAATATATATATATTATAATATAATATATATATATATATATATATATATATATATATATATATATATATATATATATATATATATATAATATATTATGAAGAGTCCAGCATTACTTTTTAAAGACTTCTTGTAGTGACGACTCTGTTCCTATGAACACACAGGAAATTCATTTGCAAATATAAATTACTGAAATACCCAAAACAATTAAGCAAATATCATTAAACACCGTCATCAAAAATTTAAACACAAATTTACATCCCGACACAATAAAGCACTAAGTCGATAACACAGCACATAAGCTTCGCAACAATTGAGCTAAAGCAAACTTTCCAGCACACAGCTGACTGTCCAACTACATTTATATACCTGCAGTAAATTCATTTAATAGTTTCCAGTACATTCTGACATTTTATATTCTGCTATATTCAACTTAATTCAAGAGGTTACTAGGGTTATCTATTTGTTATTAGGCACGCGAAACGCTACTATAATAGGCTAAGTTCAAAATCTCAATAGGCTTGGCAACATTTTAGCATTTGCTTGCCAAATTTGACGCCAAAAGAGTTGTTAAAATTAGCGAATTAGCAAATAAAATCAACATGCAGATAAAATTCCCCAAAGTAAGGTGATCTTGATAGAAAAATAATGAAAAAACGCCAAATTTAGCAAGATTACAACAAATTAAGCACATGAAAATCAAACAGTATAACAAATTTTGTGACAAAATTATTGCCAATATTACATTGCAAGACGATTTTTTTTTTAAATTTCATTACGTTACATAACAAAACACATAAAACTTTCGTGCAACAACCACAGAATCTAGTGACTTAAAATTTAACTCATTAATCTGAGAAAACTTTGAATCGGAAGTAGCGCAATGGAAGAAAAAACATCTGGTATTTTTTTATTCATTTAAGATTGCTAATTTTTATTCCTCCTCAAAAGCTACCCTTCTTAGATACTAACTATCGAAAAACTTTTTAAGTACAGTGAAGATGATGCTTTAATGATTTATTTCGCTCGGCTTTCCGTTAAATTGATACTGACTTTCTCTTTTCTGACGATGATAAAAATAGAATCTCTAAAGTTTCTGAAATGGAATTCCATTTCTAATTTAAATTTCAAGCGTGATTTAAGTTTATCGTTCCGAATTCCCTCTTTTTCTATACTTTGAATCTAGAAGGTATTTTCTGACAACATATTTTATTACATTTTTTTCCCATCTTCAATTAACTGGGAATCTTGCAGGGGTTTTACTTCTTCTTTAGGTACATATTCCAACCATATATAATGGACTTTCTTTTTTATCGTATTTTTTGTTAAATCTTTATATAAATCTCAAATTAAGCAATTTAAATCTCAAATTAAACAATTTAATTACATTCCAGTGGTCGCAATGTAAGTGTAATACAGCTCAAACATATTGCCAATATGAGAACTATGCATTACTTTCATGAAGTTGTGTATAAAAACGAATTTTAACATTAAAATAACGGAATTAAATCAATTTTTGCTTGAAAAATGATGGAATAAACTTTGCTAAAATATGCTAGTACGTGGATGAAGTTGGGTTCTCTTGCAAATTTCTTATTGTATTTTGAACATTTTTGTACAGATGAAGGTGCTCCATTGTTACCTTGAAATAGCTGTATATCCTGTGACTATATGCTGTATTTTCTTGAAAGTTTGTTCTTTTATTTGCGTTGGTTTTTCACTTTAATCATACTGTTTGCATGCTATAAGTATGTGGTTCTAGTAAAGACCAAGTTTATAAACTAAAGATGAGTATGGTAAATGATGAAGAAGACACTTTTATGCAATGAACTATAAGCATGGTCAGTCTAATGCAATTTTAAATCACAGACGCTCATAAAAACAACTCTTTTCTGCACAAATTCAAAAAAAAATTTCTACACTTTACCCATAATTTTATGTGTGTTGGTCAATGTCAAAAATACTAGTCATTTAAAAAGTGTTGCTTCTAATGGTCGTGCATGAGTACATGCTACAATTCTTTTCAGCTATCAAAAACATAGATTATTTAATAGACGTAAAATAAAGTAGTGTAGTGGTCCCTTTCAAATTTCTTTTTAATGTGTCTACAGCAAAACTATATTTATAGGAGTATATCAGAGTAGTCGACTTATGTACATGCAGTATTTTCAACCCTATATATTGTCCCTTTAACAAGAATTTTCTGCAGCTTTTACCTGACTTCGAGAAGGCATATACTAATTTTGATTTCAAATCAAGCCCTTAAAATTCTTTGGTTGTATAGGCACAGCAAAACTGTCAGGGAAAATATGCGATGTTGATAAGATACGGATCATTTTTCAGAACTTTGGTAGCATTATTTAGTTTAGTTTTATTTCTTCACTCACGGCAAAATGCAGTCAATATGCACAACTCCTAAAAGCCGAATCACAAAGGAAAATAATTACAAATAAATAATATCGCTATGATAGATATGTACAAAGCAGACAGTCGACTCTTTTTCTAGAAAAAGAATTACGTTGGTGTTTTATGGAACAAAATTTTCTAAAAGTCATCAGAACTAAGCAATAATCATGTTTTGATTATGAAAAATTAGCAAGACCTTTTTTTTCTATGCCATTGAGAAAGAAAGCCATTGAGAAAAACTCCTTTCTAGCCATTGAGAAATTCTCCTACATATTTTGAAGAATTTGTGACAGTAGAAACAAATAATAAATCAACATTTTAACCCAGTCGTCTAGCCTAGCATTTCAATATACCATTTATTTAGCAAAAGAAGGTGAGAAACTAATTGGTTTTTAAAATGATTTATCATTATTATTTTTTCATCTCATATTTTTATAAATAGTTATGATTTCCAAATTATGCATAAGTTACCCCCTGACATAATTATTATTAGCCCCTTCGCAGCTTCCTTTACCGTAAAAGACAAAAATTGGAGAGTAACGATTTTTACGGTGCTTCAGCGGAAAAATTTTGTCATTGATATGAGAAAGTTGATCTTCACTGGCTAATGCCCACATTTACCGAATTTTGGACAGCCCCAGTATCGTTTTATAATAGAAGAGATAGACCGGGAAACTAAAAAAAGTAATTTCCCAAAGGGTGCAACGAATCAGAAAAGTTTAGAAACACCTGGCTACTTAGAAAACAAAAATTCCTTAAATATAATCTAGCAATAACTGAACATTACAACTGGCATTGTGTAACAGGAATATGCGACAAAGAAAATATTATTGGAATTCCCTGCGTGAAAAATTCTATTTTGTTTAAGTGCAATGTTTAACGTACTCTATCCTCTATTTTTAGAATCCGTTTATCCTTTTTTTGATTATTTCGCCTTGAGTTATTGTTGGAATTTAATTAACATTGTAATTTTGATGAAACAAATGAATTATGGTAAAAATAAAAGTTCTTTTATCATTTATTTGCTAAAATCAAAACACATTATCAGGACTTTCAAGAATTCTGATGTTATTAGATATTTTTCATCTATCGATTCGTCAGTTTTCTTTTTTTCTGAAAATGTAACATGAACATCCAGCCTTAAAATGATAACTTGTATTTCACTTAAATTGACAGAATACGTTGCATATTTTTGACATTTTGACGGCTACTCTCGACAGGAATTTAATGAGTTCAGATGCTTAGAATTTCTTAAAATAAGCAAGACGTTTAATTACCAGCGAAAGACGTACCAGGAAGAAATTAATCAGAGTTGCGTTTCTTGAAATTTAATCTCGAAGGTATTGTTAAGGCATTAAATTAAGGAAATTTTAACGCTACGTTGTATAGTAAGAAAGCAAAATTAGACATGAAGTCATGAACGTAAAACAACAGATATTGAAATTAAAGAAGACTGTTGTTGAATTGTCAGTGCAATCAGATCTGGATGAAAGCGTAATGAAAAATAGCAAGAACTGAATTGAAGTGTGCAAATATAGACGTTTACAAGTGTTTTACAAGAGTTTAAGGGGTTACAATACCTCAAAAATGACCAAAAGACCAAAAAAAAATTTATTGCTTATTTCAAAAGTAAAAGTTATTTAAAACACTCAGAAAAAAACAGCATTGTTCTAGCTAAATTATTTAAAAAGTTATAAGTGACTTTAGGGCATACATGCAATGTGTTCTAATGGAAAAGCCAAACTTTAAAGTGCTTTTTCTCGGTGATCAGTTTTTAGTGTTTCTATGTTACTAGAAATGCTAAGGAATTTTTTCTATCAAAGATATAACTTTAAAGCAATATTTTTTGCACTCAGGATAATATATTTAACAAAACTGTGCATTGAATAAGCGTTTTATAAATTACAAAAATTTTTAGAGTTTGTTAAACCTCGAAGAACAAAATTTTCTAAGATTTTTTTACATAAAAGGTCACAAAATATTTTCTAATCAAAATATAAGAAAATGAATGCACAGATTTGTTGAGGTTTTCCTTGTGATAATTTCGCAAAAAGAAATTTTGAAATTAGTGCAGAAACAAAAAAGCCTTAGGGTTTTAAAAAAACTGAAATTTTCTTACATTTTTCAAATTTTCAAAAAAAGTTTTCAAAATTTTTGATGTTTGAAAATAAATTATTGATTTTTAAACAAGTGCAGAAACAAATATTTCAAAGAATTAACTTTTCACTTAAATTAAAGAAATTTGTTAGAAAGGTACTGTAACCCCTTAAGGTTTAAATTAATTTATTAAACAAAAATATGAAATACGAAATGAATAAATACCTTTGTGCAAGAAGGTATCAGTAGGAAACTCAATGCACAAACTAGCAACATATTTTTAACATGTGTTTGAGGGTTCAAAATAACCCCTTTTTCAAGGCAGATAGCATGGATTTCTTGTGTAAAGCATGGGTTCTTAAACTGTTTAATTCCGTGGACCGCTTGGTGAGTTTTTCTGTTACTCATGGACCCCCTACGTAGTGCTTGTTTCAAACAGTAAGGCATTGTAATATTGGTACATTGTTTCAAAACCGTGAATTATGAGCCTAAGTTTAGTCCAAGCTGTTTTAAAATAGTGTGATATTTGGCACTGATGGTTTTGAAAAACTCTTGACACTATATTTTTTAATAGTTAACTTTAAACTTTTTTATTTTTGGTTATGTAAGGGACATTATGATAGTTTACTACGAAGTGAAAATTAATAAAAAAAAAATATAACTTTTCATGTGTCATTTTACTAATTAAAGGGGCACAAAATACAATTGTGCTACTACTACTGGAGGAGATAAGTGTACAAAAAAGAATGATTTTAGTGACAAGAATGGTTAGACGAACATTTTTTAAACGTTAGGCTAAATATTTGTCGCATTTAAGATGTAGAATTACACGCATAAACTTTTTTAAATTCAAGTAATGTAAATTTAGTGCACTTATAAAATGTGTAAATTTTAGTGAAAACGTGTCGAAACTAGGTTCAGCCCCTTGGATCATATTAGCATCTCATACGCTCCCATTTTTTTTTCTTTTGCAGGCATGGACCCCTTAGAGACCAGCGTAGACCTCTGGTTGTCTCCGTGGACCGCTTTGGGAACCACTGCTGTAAAGTCATGCGAAAAAAGCAATCTGAGCTTGAACAACAGACACTTTAAATAGCAAAAACTGGCATGTAACAAAACAACCAAGCCAAAATGATGCCATGGTATGTTCAGTTTATGTCGTTGATTTGTTTAGGGTCAATATTGTAAGCTCATTTCACGTTGAAAGGTACCGATATGTTTTGATTTAACCTAACCTTCACTTATATATTTTAAATTGACAATTCTTATTAAGTAGAATAAAGGCATAATATTAATATTTTTCAGCAATTGTAAAATCCTTTTCGAGTCTTGTTTCGAGTCCCGTCCGTCGAACTCGTTTCGACTTGACAAATCAACTCTTAGGGCCCTGCTCCACATCAGCGGAAAACGCGACCGAAACCGAAGGCAGAAACCGAAAATCCGGGTACTTTCCATAGAAATACCATTTAATCCATTTTAAGTTTCTGCTTTACGCTCGCGTTTTCTGCTGATGTGGAGCAGAGCCCTTAGAGTCAGAGCTGATTTCTTTTATAGTTTATTTAACGGAAGTTCATCATCTCATCAGT
The DNA here is from genome assembly GCA_038373865.1 of Uloborus plumipes. Lineage (NCBI taxonomy): Eukaryota > Metazoa > Arthropoda > Arachnida > Araneae > Uloboridae > Uloborus > Uloborus plumipes. The sequence continues at coordinate 74,573 of JAXGGA010003160.1, forward strand.
TACGAATTAAAGTTTACAAATACCTTTGCGCTGTTGATGTAGAGAAAAATACAACGTTAAAGGAGGCACATATAAGCAGGGATACTGCAGACACGTGTTTCGGGGCTACAAGGATTTTCTCGGATGATTCTTCATCCCAAAGCTCACATTCTTGCATTGAAAAAGGGGTTCCTTGTAGAACCGAAACACGTGTCTGTAGTATCCCTGCTTATTTGTGCCTCCTTAACGTTGTATTTTTCTCTACAGTTGCGAATTACTATTAAAATTAATTCCCCTCACAGCTGTCGATAATTAATGGAATATATTTTCAATTATTGAAAAGTTTCTTATTCTAATACACACAATCATTTTTATTAAATATATATTTTTTTCAATATTATACTGTACCGTAAATCAGGGTTACTTGGACCCACAAGAGGGCTACTTGAGCCCACAGTAAAATGATAAAATCTGGGTTTGGTACTAGCGTAAGAGACTGCAGAGGGCTTCTACCTAGTGGAGAAACGAGGAACTACGTGCAAGTCTTCAACTAGTAGGTACCAAACCTAGATTTTATCATTTTATTGTAGTAGGATCAAGTAACCCCCTAGGGTCCAAGTAACCCTGATTTACGGTACACTGCTGCAAAAAATGAACTTTTGTTTCTGCAGTATAATACTGGTAGCCGAGGTTACAATTTAAAACTGGGAAATACACAGCAACAAACTTTAAAACTAGCAATTTTAGTTTCTTACTGTAGAGTTCGTAGTAGCTGTATTATACTGTAAAAACAACAGTATGATACTGGCAGCAGGGTGTTCAGTTCAAAACTGTCAAATGCATGGTAATAAACTAAAATTAGCAATTTTACAGTTTACTACATTAAAATCAGCATTTTTACAGTTTAGTCTGTAAAGTTAGCAATTTTGACAGTTTATGACTATAAATTTAGCTGTATCATACTGTAAAAACAATATTCATTTTTTACAGTGTATGACAAAATTGTGCATAACTTTAAGGACAATATTTTATGTAATTTCAGATATAAAATTAATATTCACAACATAAATTATTACAAGCCGAAGAAGCCAAATCAATCTTCATGATTCGGTTAAGCCGAAACTTCGTTGCATCTCTAATTTTAAAGAATGTCCTAAGTTTTAAACGTTCCATTATTACACTATCCATTGAAGTTAAAGATATCTATTGAGAAAACATATCACCTGCTCTTTGAAGTGCCTGCTAATGAAAGATAAGGCAATAATAATGCATATAATTAAGTATTCTCAAGTTCATGCCAAAGCAATGATAAGTTGTTTTCTTTTCCGAATTTAATAATTCGATTTAACGTGGTTTAGGTCAGTGGTTCCCAAAAAGGTGGTAAATTATGGTTATTCATACATTATTATACTGCCGTGTTAAGCCAACGCCTCCTAAATACTAAATGCCTGAAACTTTCTGGTTTTTAGCACAGAGCAAAATTTCATTCTTGGTTCACGATACACTGCCATCTACCAGAGTTCTTCGAGAAAGATACATTTACGATTGGTTCATTTCTAAATGTAAATTTAAAAATCAACCAATCAAAAAATTTAATTTGAATATTGTTTGGATCCATCGCCAATAGCTGCAAAATGCCCTTGGTTCACGATACACTTCCATCTACCGGAGTTCTTCAAAAAATGAACGATTGGTTCATTTCTGAATTTAAATTTAAAAACTATCCAATCAAAAAATAACAACGGCATTATCGGATTGCCGCAAGGTGGCGTTTAAAGTTGAACCCATCTCGACGGTAGCGAAGCAAATGTTATTGGCATTTAGTATTTAGGAGGCGTTGGTTAAGCACAAAAGTCGTATCTGCACTTTTTAACAAAATTGAGGTATCGCCACCAGGTGGCTCTTTGCGACGTATTTTACCTAAATACAAAATTATATGGTCATTTGAGAACAGGAAATATTTTTAAAAAATTATGAAAAAGTTTCATCTGAATTAAATACATGGTGGCGCGAAACATTAAAGAGTCATATCTCAGTTTGAGCTCAACTGCAGATACCATTTTTGCGCTTAGCAGGGCAGTTGTAAGATGTATTGTAAGCAATAAATCTTTTAGAAACCTGGTACCGTAAAGTCGGGTTACTTGGACCCACAAGGGGGTTACTTGAGCCCACAGTAAATTGATAAAATCTGGGTTGGTACTGGCGTTACAGACTGTAGAGTGCTTCTACCTAGCGGAGAAACGAGGAACTATGTGCAAGTCTTCAAGCAGTAAGTACCAAACCTATATTTTATCATTTTACTGTAATGGGCTCAAGTAACCCCCTAGGGTCCAAGTAACCCGACTTTACGGTACGTCAATATGACAAAAAATATTGAATTAGAAATGATTCAGTAGTTCTGTTTTCAAATAATTGTGATTTATTTTGCAGTTCCAGGTAAATAAGTATACCTAAATTAACTAATGAATCATATCTAGTTGATGATGTGACAATAGTGCTTCACTGCAGATACCACTTTTGCGCTAAGCAAGGCAGAATAGTTTTAAGATGTACTGTAAGCAATAAATCTTTTAGAAACCTGGTACGTCAATATGACAAAAAATATTGAATTAGAAATGATTCAGTAGTTCTGTTTTCAAATAATTGTGATTTATTTTGCAGTTCCAGGTAAATAAGTATGCCTAAATTAACTAATCAATCATATCTAGTTGATGATGTGACAATAGTGCTTCAATCCCAAATGTCATCGACTTTGTTTTAATTGGTTTAAGCACAACTAAACAGTATTATAATATCCGTCCGTTAGAAACAATAAAAAAAAAAGAGAACGATTTTTCGTAGTTTATCTTCTATTCCATAGATGGCGTTATTAACCCCGTCGGTATGTTTTTCTGCTTTATTTCGGCTTTTACTTTTTTTTATATATATAATTTTTTTAGCCTATTTTCCCGTAAAAGCAGAAGAAAAACAAAAAAAAAAAGAAATTAAGAAAGGTAGCAAAAGACATCCTCAAAAATCGCTAAGTCTAAAAAAAGTCAAAAATAAATTTAAAAAAAAACTTAATATCAAAAAATCAATATTGGAAAGTAGTCTTTTGATTTGGGAAAATACATGTCTCTCGATTATTTATTCAAAAAATCACTACTTGTTCATCTTATGATAATTCCGTCTTTCCGTCGAAAATGCGCAAATAAATAAATAAATAAATATAATAAAAAAAAACAATTTAAAAAAAAGAAAAGAAAAAAAAAGCCGACTTCATTAGGAAGGACAGCTGAAAATTGCTCCAAAAAGTAAAAAATAATTTTATTCTTTGAACACCATCGATACTCCTTTTACGCACAAGCTTTGAAGTATGTTCAAAAACAATTGGTAATATCATGCGTGATAAAACTCTATTCTTTGTTTACATTTTTTCGATAAAAATACTCAAAGTTGCGAGAGAATCATAGAAACCGTTTTTATTTTGTTGTTATTTATGTTTAGAATTAAGTAATGACTTCGTATTATTTTACCTATTGTGTTTGCTCCGACTTCAAAACTTATGCTTAAAATAATTGTCGATGGAGTGCAGCATATCAATCCAAACAGAGCTAGTGCCCAAAAACTGCCCTCCGCCTACTTCGGGAGTCAGGCAATATGTCCTGACAGTATTTCATGCTGAAGGGGTTACACTTAATACTAACGCTTAGTTTAGTCTGAAATTGGCAGCTAAACTTATATTTCACAGCATTCGGAAATGTGTATTCATATAATATTTCAGGGAATCTCTTTGTATATAAGCTATAATCTTTTATGATTGGGGTACAAAAAATTATTTCATTAATTTTCAGAATAGTAGGAAATATGCCCTTTAACAAATAACAAGAAAAACAATCACCAATACTGGCAGTTAATAAAAGATATTACATTTTAAAAAATACATTTGACCATCCCTAAACCTCGACTTTTCTCTTAAAGTATCACATTTTACCCTCTATACCTCTCCCTGTTGTCCTATGCCAAACAATATTGCGTAAACATGTTGCTATTAAAGAATGTTTTAGTTACCTAAATGCGTGAAGTCTCACTTCTTGCTACCCCTCCCTCCCCTTTTTACAAACTTTCCCTTTCATGAGCCGCCCCCCCTCGAAAATGTAACAGTATTTATAATAAGCCCCTAAGTGTAAATTTCAGAAAAAAATGAGATATATACTTTGTATATATAACTCATACACTCGGGGCAAGTGGATAAAGGTGATATGGGACAATGTGAAAAACTTACTGTTATCATGGATGGAGGTTGATAAGTCCATCAGTATCATGTCCCCTTAGTCACAGAAATGGTTGGTAACTAAGAATATGACCCAGATTTACCAGTTGAGAAAAATCCATTAACAGAGATAACACAAAATTTTTTTTGAAAGCTTTTTCTAGAAATTTTAAAAAATGTCACATATCACCTTTATCCCCTTCAATTGTAACATTAGTTATAGCAAGTCCTCAAACGTAAATTTCATAAAAAAATGAGGTATATACTTTAAAAAAAAAAAGCCTTTATGCAAATTATGAGCGAAACTTAATATCATAAGAGTGTTTTTCTTCTTCAGAAGATTAGGGGAAATTTTTTGAAGAAGTTTTTTAATAGTCTATGCCACATTATATTTTAAAAGAATGTATTTTAACAAAATATTGAAAAAGATTTAAAGCATGCCGTTTTTTCCCGTTTTGCCCTTTTCAGTTCCTTTAAGGACGAGAAAATGCTGAGAAGTGGAAATTTTAAGAGGGACTAAAGCAAAAAGAGAATACTATTAGGCTTAAGGATAGTAGATTTTCCTGTTTTCCTTCCTTAACGACGACATCTAAAACTCAGCTGAAGATTCTAAAGTATCTTAAATCTGAGGATAGACTAAAGTGCCTTTAACTTCTGATGCTCGTATAAAAGGTTCAAATTGATTTCTTTCTAAAAATAATTTTTGCTGAAATTAGAAAGTTATCTGAAGCTTTTACTTTATTTAATATGTTGTTGATTTTTCAAAAATACAATTTCGAGATAATGAAATTACTTGTAACAAAACAAAATACATCATTATTAAATGAAAGAAAAATAGTTAGTAGTTAGGTTGAAAAAAACAAACGCAGAACTAGTATCGGGTTAGTTCAACGAATACGGACGTGATAATTTCCCACAAAAAAAAAAAAAAATCAACTATGAGAAATTATTCGTTTTACTGAATGCACTTTTTGAGAAACATGGACTCCACTTCTGTATGATGCAGTTTAAAATATTCATGAACAATATCCAAATAATATTTGTTTCTCAGTAACGGATGTATATCATAATATACGTTCGTTGCGAGGCTAAAAAATATCAGATAAGTAAGGTATCTAAAAACATTCAAAGTTTGATCGCATTGCACTGAAATAAGTCCATATTGCCGGCCACATAGTCTGGTGATCAGACAAGTCTGACCCGGATGAAGAAACCCCGGGTTCGAATCCTGGTTCGGGCCTGGATGTATTTTCCGTTTCCCTTCCTTGTCCCTTCTTTGTGTGAATTTGTTTTCGTGCTGTGAAAGGTTGCCTACATTACAAACGGGTCCTTATGGCAAGTGTGTACTGTGGAAATCGGGTTTCAGACTAAATGATAGTACAGTTGAAAAAAAATGACACAGCGCACCTTAAATTGCCAGCAAACTGGCACAAGACAGCCTTAACGAAAGCAAAGTCCATAATATTCATGAAATAAAAAGAAAAGATATTATATTTAAAGTCTTTGTAATCTGTTTTGTGCAACAATTGATGTTTTAGATTGCATCTTTGTAGATCAAAACAGCATTGTTGCTTTTAAAATAGAATTACACGTTTTGAATTCGCCGGTCACTTTATCTAGTGGTCAGAGTAGTCTGCCATGGATGGTGTGGCCCCGGGTTCGAGTCCCGGCTTGGGCATGGATGTGCTTTCTCTCTCCTGTCCTTGTTCTTTCTTTGTGTGAATGTGTTGTTGTGTGAAAGGTTGCCTACCCTATAAACGGGTACCTATGGCATGCGTGTACTGCGGAAGTCGGATTTCACACCAAATAATGGTACAGTTGAAAAGTAAAGCAGCGCATCCCAATTTGCCAGATTGGCTGGCGCACGACAAAAAAAAAAAAAAAAAATACGTTGAATTCCGTAACCTTTGATCAAATTAATATGTTGCCTCCATTACATAATGTGATGATTGATGGTATTAAATTAAAATTTACAAAGAATATTCGACTAGCCATATTATCGCACTTGCAAATGCTACATCCGTATAAATAAAAAAGAATATATGTGTGTGTGTTACCTATACAGTTAACGGCGGATGTGGACCAAAATTTGCAGGGAGGTATTTGGCCACCCGGGAAGGGCTGTAGGGGGTTTTTGAAGGTCAAAAAAGTACCGAATCGTTCGAACTTCAATTTAAAGACCCAAAAATGGCTTAAAATGTACTTTGCTGAACGAAATAATTAGCGAATGTTCTCGATTTTGGTTCCATTGGAAAGCTCGCAAAAATACCTTTTGAGGGGATTCCGTTCCGAACGTTTTGAAAACTCCTATCCACTAACTTCATCCAGAAAAAAAAAGCAGGCGTTTTAAAGTTAGTGAAGATCAATTTTATTTTGGATTTTTAAAATTGTCTGCACGCGCACGAAAGAAATTAAATAGAGTGAAATAAATTATTGATAAGAGAAAGGTGCTGCCATTTTTTTATTATGAACAAAAAAAATTCTTGCTTATGAGTTTAGTCTTTTCCTGTAGCTGGGGATTTAAAAAGTTTTTGCTATTGGACTAATTTTTGGAATTGCGTGCCGGCAAAATATCGACTTTAATCTTTTCGGGACTGTTATAGAAACACGTCACTTGACATAAATTTTGTTCTCAATTTAGCCAGTGCAACGCTGCTCGTAAAAAAAATATCGTTTGAATTTGACCAAGTTGTTTACGAGGTCTTTGTCAATACGTTGCAAAATCGAATAATGCGTTAAATATTTTTGTACAGTAAGATCTGTCATCAACTGTTTTGAAGAAAAACTAAACTAATTGTGGTAAAAACTGAATGAAACATTTGTTAATCAATTGAAAGCAGCAGAACTGCCTACATCTGCATAGATTTATTTGGTGAAAAGGGTGGTTCTTTAACCCAATAAGTAGTCATCATTGGTAAAAACTGCCATTTTTTGCTACCTATTTCAGATCATGGTTTAAAATAAATTGTTTTTCTCAGTTGTTGATGTTAGTACTTCTTTTGACTGCTTCATTATTTAATAAATATGAGTAAAAATCAAAGATTTGAAAATGAATTGCATACACCTGTTTCCCATCTATACAGAACCTCTCTTATTGAGTTTATACAAATGTTTGAGTTTTTCGGCTCTAAGCTGCTTTCTCAAATTGGTCGGCATAACTATTTTTACTTTGTTGGAGAAAAATATTTATTTTGAGGAATATTTATGTTTTGCTCTTTTCACTGAAAACAGTGCTTCGCATCCAAAGTGATGAGAAATTGTTAATGCTTGATTTTCTTTACATAAATAATAAAAAATGCTCTCTAAAACTAAAACATATGTTTTCTATATCGAATAAAGAAGTTTCATAATTACTCAAGAAAGTGAAAAAAAACATTATTTTTTGTGAAATTCGAAAGCAATCATTCTGCCTATCTAATTTGCTATCTTATTTCAAAATTTTGCTTTTGAAAAAAATTGCAAGGTACATCTTGACAATAATTTACAATTTATTTCTAACCAAAAACACATCAAGTAAAACAATGGTTTGAAAGTAGTAATCAATTGTGATATGTGTTTCTTTCAATAATTCGAAACACATAAAAAGGCGTTAAATAAGAGGAAAAATAAATAATTTACTTAGTTTAAAAAAATTGTGAATAGTTGGTGTTAATGTATGGAAAGATATGAAGTTATAAATCAAAATTTCTAAATGTCTATTTGGAAGCTTTCATACACACTGTAAAAACATTTGTATTTTTAGCATGCAATACAGCTAATTTTATAGTAACAAACTGTAAAAATTGCTAATTTTACGGTAATAAACTAAAATTGCTAAATTTACCCTAATAAACTATAAAAGTGCTGCTTTGCAGTAATAAACTGTAAAATTACTAATTTAACAGTTTATCACTATGCATTTTACACTTTTAAACTGGTACCTCTGCTGCCAGTATTATACTGTTGCTTTTACAGTATAATACAGCTGATTGTGGGGTAATAAACTAAAATTGTAGTAATAAGCACCCCATGTGATGTAAAATTGTTACTCTACAAGTAAAAACTGCAAATAGCCAATTTTACAGCTTATTACTACGCACTGTACACTTTTGAACTGGAATTTCTGCTGCGAGTACTATACTCTAAAAAAAGTTGATTTTTTGAAGTGCAGCTTTTACATTAACCCTTAACTTCCCACTGTTGCATTTCTGCAACATATGATTTATTTTAATTTAAAAGACTCATTTTAAAAAAAATACATACAAATCAATCTATATATATAAAGATGACGGTGTTCGTTTGTTTGTACGTTTGTAACCGCTGGCCAGAAGCCCCCACAGCACCTACAGACCTGAAACTTGGCTCAAAAATTCGAACGTACCCCGCACTCGTGCACCTCGAAGCCCAAATTTTTAATTTAGAATTAGTTATTTTTAAATTAATTAATTAGTCTCATTTTTGGTGTATCCGCCATAATTGAGGGGGGGGAACTTTCCCCCACCCCAAAGTATTATATATCACTGGAAAGGGGTTTTTTTTCTGAAAAAGAAAAGTTGTAGCACGTTTCTGTCCGTTAATTAGGACAGGAGATATTAATTAATCAAATTTAGTCGATTTTCAAGGCTTAACTCTGTATGCAAGACTGAAACACTAGATCCATTTTCCATACAAGCTGCTCTTTCTTAAGTGGTTTAAATTTACTTATAGAGTTAAGCCTTGAAAATTTACTAAATTTGAGTATATCTCCTGTCTTTTTGATTTATTTGGCGAATTGTTTTGAACTTTAAAAGGACTTTTAGTGTAGTTTAAAAGGTTGTGGAGAACACGGTAAGACTAGAATTTTTTATGCGACATTTTAAAAGAACTCAATGCATTTACAGCTTTTAAAATACTGTGAGATGTATAGCTGTGATGCCTAATAAGTGAATTTGAGGTGTAATATAAGAATATATTCTTAAAAATTAAAGTTTTGTTGTGGCCAATAACTCTCACAATATTTTCAGAAAATTATAGTGATTAGCTCCCTATGATGAGAACGCTACTGATAGCTCTAAATGTTTAGCAACAGGAAAATCAAATGAAGAGTTTAATGTATTAAATAAACTCATGTCTCTAAAAGACTTCCAAAATATTTTTGGAGGCGAAATGGACAAGATAAAAGCACCGAAATATCAGGAGGGAGTTTTAAATAATACATGACCGTTATACAAAATTTGGCGCTTTTTTTTTCCAGAATGATTTTTCTAAAAACTCTACCAATACTGAAATACTGACTGCAATTATAAGAACAAATGCAAATCTGACTAATGAAGATAACGTGACAGCAGCAACAATTGTGATAACTCCTCTGAAAACTCCTATAAATTGGTGTACGTCATCTACTTCAAACAAAACAACTCATTGTAGCAAATTAATCGATGATTACCAACAAAATGCGCCAAAAAGTGGGAGAAAATTTCTTAATAGGATAGACAAAAAAAAACATTCATTTTAGTTTCTGAGAGTTATAGAGCAACTATTAAAAACAATGAACAAGAAAAGCAGCAAAAAGAGTGAAAAATAAAGAAAAGAAAACGGAATGGACAAGCAGCCGTACAGAAAGAAAATGCTTTAAAGAAGACTAGCACAAATAAAGAGAAGTCAAAAAATAGAAAAGGGAAAGATGGAGAAAGATATTGAATGCTATAGTGTTATAATATATTTAATGAATGGAAAATATATTCAGTTAACCGTATAATATCTTCATATAATGCTTTACTATATTCATGTAAAGGTATAATATTTTCCTATATGAATATATGAATAATCCAGTATAACATTGAATGTTTACATGGCCAATAACTGTATGGTTTCATAGCCAATAACTATGCTAAGGTGGCCAATTACTATCAATTTGACATTTTTGTTTTTGCGTTGACTTTTTTCTAATAATATATCTGAAAAAGTGTTTTCAGACGGTATGAGTAGTAAAATACATTAATATAGTATCATATGAAGTATTTTTTATTTATGCAGAAAAAATTTCATTTATTTTTTATTCAAGCATACAAATACGATGTCGCTAAAGTGGCAAATTACTATACCACTTCAACCATAATAATTTTTCTTCAGAGGGTTGGAGTGAATTTAAATTTATTCAGTGGACTTCCTTCCCATTTAAATGCACGGGCATCGCCGTGCGGGTACTGCTAGTTATCTGATAAAAAAAAGTTTATTGCAGCGAAATACATGCTGATTTTGTCACTAGTTGACAGCACATTGTCCTCAGTAATAGCAATATTTATAAAAATATCTGATGCCTCAGAACTGTGTCTTTACTATAAAAAGAATACATTATATTTTATGCTTCCTCTTGCTTTTTGAAGATATAAATTACCAGGTAAGAAATTTGAACATTTTTCGCTCATTTAAAATTAATTTTAGTTCTCTATTGGAAAACGTTTTTAAGAAATTTTATGTTACTTATACCTTGCCGCAAACAAAAAATGACTGAAATTCAATTTAAAACTACTTTTTTTTTGAAAAAATATTTTTCATCTTTATTATTACTTGAGAACTAACTGATATAATGTTTTCATAGAAATTTAAAAAATTGCGAAGTTAAGGGTTTAGCCAAAATTTCAAAACTTTACCGATCGAAAAATGAGTCCAAAATGCTCTTAGTGTGTAATAGCACAACGCAGCGTTTTTTTAAAGTTTTTGAAGAAGAGTTTTATCTTCCTTTTTAACTTCTTTTTTAATTGTTAGATAAAAAATTAAATGCTGTGAATATCCGTTGTGCCACGCCGCTTGTTTTCTTTCAAAAATTATACTCGCAACTAATCTTTTAACGTTTTAAAATTGACCTAAATAACTAAGCTTTCCATGCTTTCGACGATAAGACTTTTTTTTTTTCCGTAAATTAAAACGTCATTCAAAGATAATAGGAGTATAATTTGTTTATGCTACAAACACTTGCGAGATCTTTATGTACTTATATAACAAAACATCGATCAAATATTTGACAAGCCTTTGAAACTCGATGCATAATTTAGTTCGAAAATTAATATCCTATTTAGACCAGCATCAGTCAAAGTTGATGGGTTGAGAGAAAAAATCTTGGAAATTGGTTGCACACATCTGAATAAAAACGGGTTTTGAGGAGAGTCTTGGTCTATGCAGGCGTGGTAAGAAGGGATATTTTCCCCTTTTTTTCATTTTTTAAACATTATCCACACGTTGTTGTACGTTAAAGTAGGAAAACAGATTAAGTTTCAAACTGCAGCAAATCAACCGTTTTTTTTTTCTTCGTAGCAGTAGCTACACCTTAATTTAAGAATGAGAAAACTTAAGATTAAAAAAAAAACAGCTTGGCGGAATAATATCATACATCCTCATCAGTATTATTAGTAGTAGTATTAGCAATTTTGTTATTCTTACGGCTATATTTTTCTTGCTGTTATTGCTAGCATGCATGTTATTACTAAAATTATCACGATGGTCAAATCCAGCTATAAAAAACCTTCAGCGGACTGGTTTAACCCTTTAAGCGGTTTGCCCGTACGGTGTACGTGCTACCCGAAATTGGCCTCATCTGGTTTGCCCGTACAGCGTACTGGCATCGATATTTTCAGATTTCCTTTTCTGGTTTTCCCGAACTGTTCGGAAAATTGTAAACCTCAAAATTTACAGTAAGTGTGAGAGAAATTTTTGCATAATTTGTAAACCATTCATTACTGCATGCAGAATGTACTTTAAAAAAGCAAATATTTCGGGATTTTATGACCAAAATTGTAAAATAAAAAATATAGTAAAAGCTTTGAAAACGAAAAAAAAAATTTAAAAATTCGCTATATTCTTATTCTGTTAAGTATGGTACTTAACTATATGCAATAAAAAATATGCCTTTTTTGGAAGCATTTCTGGTAAAATAATTGACCGCTTAAAGGGTTAAGAGTTCGCTGTAGCCGAGAGTTCGCTACATCCAATTTTTCAAAAAAATATAAAAAAGAGAAAAAATAACTCTTATTCACTATATACTTCATAACTAAATCTCTTTATTACACGATGTTTCGGTTAGTAATTAGGTCAGTAAAATGAAATGATTTCCTACGTTGTGCCCAATAATAAGAAAACTACGAAAATGTATTGTTTTTTAAAATGTATCCCTAACATGGAAGAAAGATTTTTCGCTTGCAAGCATTTGAATTTTATACATATTTACTACTAATTGCTTTAGTTTATACTTAGTCTCTAATTTACTATTAAAGACCAATCCACATTATATTGATCTATAGTTTCAGTCGAAAGATATATAAATAAATAAAAAAAAATAGACATTTGTCATCGGAGCTGAATTCGAGACTGCGCCGCATTTTATCTCATTTGCTTCTTCATCTATATCAGAAGATCATTCCATAGCCAATTTGCTTTTGTGAAAGGTTTTTGAGCTCAGAAAATAACGAGACTGATAAAAAAGAAAATCTTCTTTATACATATTCGAAGTTAAAATTTATCACCACAGAAATGCGTTTGAAGTGGGTTTTTTTTAATTTCCGGACAATTATAGCCGATTTATTACAAGCTTATGAAAATGCATTAATTAAAAAGAGCTTCGGTTCTTCAGAAAAACAGTCTTCTATATTGCAAAAAATGAACTTGTTTTCACAGTATAATACTGGCAGCCGAGGTTCCAATTTAAAACTGTAAAATGCACAGTAATAAACTGTAAAACTAACAATTTTACAGTTTATTGCCGTAAAATGTAGCTGTATTATACTGCTAAAACAACAGTATAATGCTGGCAGCAGAGGTCCCAGTTTAAAAATGTTACCATGTAAAATGCAGGTTAATAATCTGTTAAATTAGTAATTTTAGTTTATTACTGTAAAATTAGCAATTTTTACAGTTTATTATTATAAAATTAGCTGTATTGTACTATAAAAACAACATTCATTTTTTACAGTGTAAGGTTTCTTTGTACGTGTAAGATTCGTAGCTAAATTTACTTAAAACACTGTGATATTTTTTAACAAACAAGAACATATATATTTTATGTATAGGGTTGGTTCGGGGAAGTGGGCCACTGGGGTAAGTGGGCCACCCCTCTTAAAACTGAAATGCGAATATGGTTTTTGTACTTTTTTGTACTGATTATGTCAAATTGCATCACAGTGATTGCTTTTGCATATATTTGGGTTTCTTGAAACTTTTGTTTGGATCATATAATTTATGCCGAACAAATTTAAAAAAAAAATTTTTTTTTTTTTTTGCGAGTTCAAGCAACATTTTTCAAAGAAGCGTTTCAATGTTAGTTTTTATAATTTTTTCTATGTTCATCAAGTTTTCTTGTAGAGTTTAACCTAAAGTACACATTGCAATAAGAATTTTTATGCAAAGTATTACTAATAAGTGTTTAAAGTAGGGGTCCCACTTACCCTGCGTTTTTTCTCTATTGGGGTAAGTGGGCCCCCTCACTACGGTGTAAGTGGGCCCCTCATGATAATGATGATTTCAAAATGAAGAGCAGTTTTGATGAAGTAATTCCTACGATGAAATAAAAGATAACGTTGGAGACCTAGAAGAAATTGATGGTTCAGCTACAAAAACTGCAAAAGCCGGTAACTAGGGATTTGTGAAGCTTGCATCAAAGAGAACCATAAAGTATTCTGAAGTTCTATTGTTAGAATATGATTCAAATGAAAAACTTACAGCTACATTTGATAGAAATAATAGAAACAGCTACACTTTTTATTACTTTAATGTAAGTGATGTTAGAACTATAACTAATGATGAAGTAATAATGTTTCTCCCTCAGCAAACTTCAAATAGAAGCTGCCATTAAGTGTTTCCATTATTTTTCAACCTATATATACACTTTTTATTTTACCAACATTGATCTTAATCGACTCTATTATGTTTATTCAACACTAATTTATATGTAAAAGCAAAAAATATGCCTAATGGCTTTTAATTAATTTCACAGACACAATTGCTTTGTATACCGCTTTATAATTTTCTGTCATACACATTTAAATGTAAGTACATATCTCGTTAATGGTTGCATGAACAAAAAAAATTTCCTACATTTAGGACCCGTAAACTCCTTTTTTAGATATGCTCACTTTAAATATAAATGAATGGGGGGGGGGTGGCCCACTTACCTATTCCTAGGGGGTAAGTGGGTCCCCCACGTCATTTTTTAAAGATTACGATCCATAAAAATATTTAAAGCATTTTTTTAGAAAATAATGCTGCACTTGTGTTTATTAATAATGTACAAGATAAAATACGCCAAAACAAGTTTAAATTGTTTTGCTTTAAAGCTGTTGTATAGCTGGCTTGAAAAACGAACTGTTCGAAAAAGGGGGCCCACTTACCCTAACCAACCCTATACATAGAAAAACTCTACCTGTTGGAAAGTTTTCGTTAAAAAAATTTAATTTAATAAATGCGTTTAGATTTTCTCCATCAAAAATGAGTTTTATGTTTCAAAATTCTAAACTAAATATAACCATACTGTAACCAACAATAAAAAATCAGTAGCATTTATCACAAAACATCGCAAAAGATACGAAAATCATCATTTATATGGAACTATACTTGGAGCACTTTAAGGTAACAAATTATGACCACACTCAATCTTCAAAATGACAAGTGCTCATGATAACATTGAAGTTTCACATAATAGTTGAATAATTTTCTTGACTTTATCTTTTGTACGTTTAACGGTTAATCACTTAATCTTATCTTCTCCGTTTTTCTTGAAAAATATATCTGGTTAAGAAATGGATATTTAAGGAAAGAATATATCTTGCGTCAGAGATAACCGGTTCGCAGACGAAGTGCTGAGCTGAAAAATTATTCTTTCTTGAAAGATCCAGGAAAAATTTCAGGAAAAAAGCTTGCCCCCTAGAATGAATTCACATATATTTTAAGCTTTCAATTGCCTATTTCTTATCATTTTATTAATGGTTCCTATTTATCATGAAGTAAGTAAGGTAAAGTGCTAATTTTGATGGGTACGACTAATCGTCCAAAGTTGTTTAAAGTTGGCATAAATGTCTGTTTGTTTATTTTAAAATAAAGAAAGTGGCAGGAAAAGTGATAGGGTAAGCTTTCTTAGTGGTTATTTTAAAACAAAACTAATACATGGAAATTCGTATAGTAGTTACTATAATAGTAATCGTTTTAAAGAATAATTTGAAACTTTGTTAAATTACAGCTGAGCTGATATTTCAATACTCTACATGAGTGGTTCTCAGCGGGGGCGGTACCGCCCCCCTCTGGGCGGTGGGAAGATGCTGAAAGGCGGTGAACATGTTTTGGGCAGTAGGGGCGGTGAGTATATTTTGGGTGATAGGGGGGGGGGCGGTGGGAAAATTTGGAGGTCAGAGGACAATACATGTATTAGAATATATTTTAATTTTAAAAATCAAAATTGAATTTTGCATTAACTCAAGAATCCAACTTGAATTATTTGTGCCGACGATAAAATAAACTTGTGCTCCCTGGAATCTTTAAACTTTTTTAGTTAAGTTTTTTGGGGGTGACCGGGTTAGTGATCTTTTGCGTCCGACAATCTTGAGAGAGAATGTTATCGCTTGACTACGGAGAGATGGTGAAAGACCTTGAAGTGGAATCGGCCCTGTTTCATTTTAAAATAGGATGAATCAGCGTCAAAAGTTTTTTTTTACTAGCTCGTACATCAAAATTTTTAATTCCTGCGTGATGTTTCTGATGCTACCCGTTACAAAATAAAGCGGCTCGTTTCCACTTCAGATCACCCGCCATCTCTCCGCGGTCCAACTTTACCTAATGAAGAACTGTTACAATAAATCACAGTTGCAATCAGGGTTGCATGGTTTTATCTAATATTAGCCAATTTGGCTAATTTTGATCACACACATAGCTAGATAAAATTCAAAAGCATTAGCCACACCATCGTTTGGTTATTTTTTAGCCGAACTGTTGATTGATTCTTTTTACCATAGCAATGTAATTTCTAATAGCTGTAAAAAAATTTTAATAACGCATCTTTTTTCAGTAATTATCATACACGTAAAAATACCGCCCTGCATCTGCAGGTGAAAATGGTCAAATTAAGTTCTCAAGTTTCAGTCCCCTATTTTGATTGTTGAAACTAGTTTTCATACTGAACAATTCCCCGTTTAGGATATCAGAGTTCAATGTCTATTGCCAAAATTTAATGGGAAGGGGGGAGGAAGGTTACTCAAAATATGCGCGAAAAAGATTCACAATTGCATTCTAGTGTCTCCCCACAAATAGCGTTTTAGGCAGAACATTAAACGTCATCGATTTTTTTTTTTTTTTACTTTCTTAATTTTCTTTCACATTTTCTCATAAGTTATCTTAGTACTTGTGAGAAAATAAATCTACCCTAAAGATATTCAAAATATCTCGATGGGCCGTGGCATCCGTGCAATTTGGCTATTTTCCTCGGTTTGGTTATTTTCCTAAATTTTTACCTGGCAATCGTATTTGCAATGCTTAAAGTGCCCGCTTAGTTAGACTGTTTTGTTTGACCTTAGTATTTTAACTTTGGCTTTTGCTAACTTCATTAATTTACTTTCATGGTTTATTTTTTGTGAACTCCCCTCTTTCGATGATAATCACGTTTTTACCAACATCTTCAGTCTTTGCACAAAGACTTCTCTGAGTGTTTTGAGGATATTTTTGTCTCTGAACGTTCCTCAATGTGTCATGAACCCTTTTGAAAATATTGAGACGGCAGATGTTCAGTATCAGTAAGAATTTGTAGAAGTTTCAACCACTGAAACTTGAAAAGCTGGTATCCAGAATGTTAACAAACATACAGGATTTTGTTGACTGCTAGGAGACGTTATTAGCCTTTATCCTGGACTGAGAGGCTATCGCTCAAAATTTTAAAATCTTCTTCCTCTTTTCCTACCTTGTCGAACGAGGATTCAGTGTTGTCACCGACCTTGTTACAAAACAGAGAAATCGACTTCAAATCGTCCCAAGAGGAGACTTGCGACTTCACGTTACAAAATATATTAAACCGACCGTGAGGAAACTGGCTTTAAACCACCAAGAACAAATATCTCACTAACACATATTTCTTAATGTTCCTTTCATATTTTGAATGAGAAAAATAATGCTTTGCTTGTTTATTTTTATTGCATTCGATTGTTTCCTTCATTTTTTGAGTAAAAAAAAATTTTTTTTGCTTGTTTATTTCTATTTTATTTTATTTTATTTTGTTATTATTCTTTTAAAAATAAAATATTTTTAATCCTAGATTTGTTTTTTTATTTCTACATTCGTCATTTCAATTCTAATAATGACTAATGAGGAAAAATTTATCTTGTTAAAACGTTTTGTAAAATTCCGGAAGGAACATATTTTAAACTTTTAACCTCTTTTCGCACACCCCCTCACCTTTAATATAAAGGGAGGCGTAGGAAAAAATTGCACTCATAAAGGGGGCTTTAGCCGTAAAATGGTTGACAACCGCTACTCTACATGATTGGAAGTTCGAATGTTTTAAATTTTAAGACGATATTTATTTTATTTAACTTTCTTAAGACGATTTACATAAACAAGATCAGCAAGTTCTAGGTAATAAATATTGTTCCCTTTTTGAAAAAACCCTTGCACACATTAAAAAATATCATTATGATTATACTTCTGAAGTCAGTGCCGTACATGTGTTATTATTATTATTATTATTATTATTATTATTATTACACTGCGATGCAAAAGTTTAGACAAAATGCAAATATGTCAATAAAATGAAAACTATTCAACGAATTGCTTTTAAATTTCTACTGCAGATACACAATATGGTCCCAAATACGTGTCTGGAGTTCTTATAACTATAACTGGAATCAAATTTTGGATATTACAAAAGATATCTTTTAACATTGTTACAAAAGTTTAGACAATAGTCAGATTTTATGCAAATATCCCTTGAAATGTGATTGGTGGTGAAAATGCGGGACTGTATTATTCATTTATGAAGTGCAGAGATTGCTGAATAGATAATCAAAATCTCAAAAGCTCTTTAGTTCTCGTATAAAGAAGATGAGAAATTTTGGAAGCCGAAATTTGAAAATGAACCTACTTTATTAATTTTTTGTCTTTTAAATCGGCTCTAGTATGGTAGTACATTGTTTTTCACTTGTGGAGAGCAAATTCAGACATGCGTATCTACCAAAAAGTTCAAGAAAAATTATATTTCTTAATTATGAAGGAATTGAAAAAACGGCTCAGACTGACGATTCGCCCCTTAATCCTACAAAACTTCAACTTGGGTCAAAAACAGCACGTGACAGCATAAGTAGATGAACAACTGAATCGGAATGCATTAAAAAAACAAAGAATTGTGCCTGAGACTTTTCGTACAGAGTGTCCCAAATAAGCCAGATTTTAATGTGAAAAGCAGCATATGTATCATCGTGACTAAAAAATGAATGGTACTTTCTTTGATAAAAATTATTAAAATTGGGATGGCTTAGATGGATTGTAATTCTTTTCGCGGGACTTGAGAAATATCCAATGACCATATGCTGTGCTGATTTTACCAATAAAATCTGGCTTATTTGGGACACTCTGTCCGAAAAGGCTCAAGCACAATTCTTTGTTTTTTTTATGCATTCCGATTCAGTTGTTCATCTACTTATGCTGTCACGCGCTGTTTTTGACCCAAGTTGAAGTTTTGTAGGATTAAGGGGCAAATTGTCAATCTGAGCCGTTTTTTCAATTCCTTCATCCTTAAGAAATATAATTTTTCTTGGACTTTTTGATCGATACGCATGTCTGAATTTGCTCTCCACAAAGTAAAACACAATGTACTACCATACTAGAGCCGATTTAAAAGACAAAAAATTAATAAAGTAGGTTCATTTTCAAATTTCGGCGTCCAAACTTTCTTATCTTCTTTACACGAGAACTAGAGAGCTTTTGAGATTTTGATTATTTATTCAGCAATCTCTGCACTTTATAAATGAATAATACAATCCCGCATTTCCTCCACCAATCACATTTCAAGGGATATTTGCATAAAATCTGACTATTGTCTAAACTTTTGCAACAATGTAAAAAAATATCTTTTGTAATATCCAAAATTTGATTCCAGTTATAGTTATAAGAACTCCAGACACGTATTTGGGACCATATTGTGTACCTGCAGTAGAAATTTAAAAGCATTTCGTTGAATAGTTTTCTTTTTATTCACATATTTGCATTTTGTCTAAACTTTTGCATCGCAGTGTATTATTATTATTATTATTATTATTATTATTATTATTATTATTATTATTATTATTATTATTATTATTATTATTGTTATTATTGTTATTATTATTATTATTATTATTATTATTATTATTATTATTATTATTATAAACATTATCACTCTTCAAACCAGAAGTTCTGTTCTGCTAAATTTTTAAAATGTAATACTGCTGTAGCCAGATTAAAATAATTAACTATTGCAAAAGGAAACGATAAAAATTTTAGCATTTAAAAAATTAAATGTCTTTGTATTTAAAGCCTAATTTGAAACAGTTGTGAGTCGTTCAGAAGCGTGCTACATGGTCGACTCAATCGTATCGAACTCTAGAGTCTTTAAACATAAAAAAGAAAGAAAAAAGAAATACTTTCAAGGTAGGATAAATGTAAGAAGAAAATGACGTATGGATTTTTAGACATTAGTGTAAAATTATATACAGAATTACAACAGTTATAACCATCATTACATGTATTATTATTATTAATTTCATTATTGATTTCATTATTATCATTATTATTATTATAAACACCGTTATCAATACCATTATTATATTCAATATCGCAGTAACAGCTTGAATCAATAGTTATTACGTTTTGCTAATTTTTTAAAGTGTTACACCTATCGCCAGTATATGAGATGTAGCAAAGTTTTTCAAAATGAGAAAAAAAAGTGTTAACATTTTAAAAATAAAGTACCATTTCGTTTAAAACTTAATTTGACTTAATAGTAAGATTTTCTTCTGCGTATCAACGCAATCTACTCCATCACTTCTTTAACATTCAAACGTTTTTTTCAATAAAACGAAATACTTCCGTGGTAGAATAAATCTAAGAAGAGTATAATTATGGATTTTTAAGTGTTGAGTATCAGTGGCTGAATGATTCACCTCAACCGAGGCTAATCTTCTAATTCGTAAAAGATACGATTTCCGAGAAAACTCGCTGCGTTAAAACCCATTTTCTTCCTGAGTTTCTTTCAAATTACATTGGGGCTATCATTAATCAGTCCATGCAAAGTAGAACACGCAACATCAACTTTTATAAAGGACAGGATTTATTCTTAAGTTACGTGGAAAAATTGCTCTCGAGTTCCTGACTTAAGCAACATCAGAAAATGTGAGCTTCTTTTAACGAAATTTCCTCTGGAGGTTTATTTAGTGCCTCTAATGTCGACTTGCAATTTTATTTGCGTTGTTTATGATGCGGAAAATTTGATTTACTTCATTATTTCGAGTTGCTCGCTGAACTACATGGAAATATTATATCTGACTTTACGTGATTGAACATAACTTTGCGTTTTAAGAAATTTGAACGTTTGGTAGTTAAATATTATAGAGAAGAGGGGAATCTAAAATCAAAGAAATATTCCGAGTTAAAGTTATATCTAAAGTATCTAGATAAAAGATAAAAATATTTATTCAAGTTTTTGGAGTTTTAATCATATAGTTTCATACTTTCATGTATACATATTCCGATAGCTTCAACTTTACATTTTTCTTTATAAATAACATTACAAAATATGCTTTTCTGTACCAAACGTTATTATTACTCGCCTCGCTCTCTTAGATTTTTCTCTGCTTTACTTTTCTATTTTGTGTTCTGTTTTCCCATCGTTTTTGTGGGTAATTGGTCAATAACAACATCTGTCATTTGAGAAATCCGAAAATATGTTTTCGAAATATTTTTATTATGTTTTAGGAAGAAAAATTAGACTAATAAGTTACGAGACATTTCTCGATCTTTTGGTACACTGCAAAAACTATTGTTGCTTTTACAGTATAATACTGAAAGCAGAGGTTTCAGGTTAAAACTGTAAAATTGCAGTAATAAACTGTAAAACTAGATATTATACTGTTTATTACTGAAAAACTAGCAATTTTACAGTTTATTATCATAAAATAACTGTATTATACTGTAAAAGATACAGTGTGACACTGGCAGCAGAGGTTTCAGTTTAAAACTGTAAAAAGCACAGAAAAAACTGTCGACTAGCAATTTTACAGTTTACTACTGTAAAATTAGTAGTTTTGCAGTTTATTACTGTAACATTGCTGTAAAATTAACTGTATTATACTGTGAAACTAACATTCATTTTTACAGGGTATTTTTAACTGAAGTCAGCACCTTTTTTTTTTTTTTTTTTTTTTACATAAATAACCAAATTATGAAGATTTTTGGGTGAGGATGCAGTTAAGGATACCCTAGCAGCATCATCTCATCGGCCGATGATGGGCCATTTATCGAAACCCGATGAAGTTCTCATCGGCCTATGATCCAATATGTCTCATCGGCAAAGCAGAATCCGAGCAGCAAAATCCGATGAGAATCCGATGAGATTTGGAGCAATTTACGAGCAGAACAGTCCCGTGCCGAGGAATTTCATCGGGAAACTTGATCGGAAGGATATCGTTTTCCGATGGAATATAGCTCGGCTTATTTTCATCGGGAAAGTTGATCGGAAGGATATCGCTTTCCGATGAAAAGTAGCTCATCGAAAACCGTGCTCGGATACTGATAGGAACGATGTCATCGTGCATTACAGGATCAGTTTACGAGGAGTTTGTTGATCGGCCGAGCAAACGATGAGTTGATGCTACTTGGGTATATTCATTAAAAAAAAAGAAGTGTAGAGGACAATTATTACTGATGTGAATCTCCGCCTTGTAGCTTTGATTGAGAAATGGCACTTGTACTTCTCATTAGGCTATAAGTGATAAAATGGCATTTATGCGATAAATGACAAAGAAAGGATAAGAGAGAGAAATGAAAATCATGCCAAGAGCCGGGATTCAAACCCCGAAGCCACCCCATCGCAGGCAGACTTCTCTGACCAAGACAAGGTGGCAACCTGCGTTTTACTAGTAAATCATCACACGCTCCAGGGTCCCCCGTACCTACCACAACTCGTGGTTTAGCCGGGATAGGACCCTGAAGAACACTCTGTTCTTTTTTTTTTTTTTGAACCAGACCAAGGGTCGAACAAACCCCCTTGGCCCAGCACCCCCAGAGGTATCGTTTCACTTGGAGGACTTTGTGACCACGACATTTTTAACGTCCCACAGTCACCATTAATCACGACGGTGGATCTTTGACCGTCTGGGATCGAACCCGGGTCCCTCCGAACACGAGTCCCATGCCTTACCGATCGGGCTACCATGGCCCGTTTTACTAAAACCCGCTTAGTGGAATAGCCATTTTGCCACGAAAAAATATTCTAATAATCGGGATATTCCATTATCCGGGATTAAAATAATTTATTTCAATGGTTTGGTGAATTGAAACTGCATTACATTCAGCGGGATATTCCTTTAAGCGATATTCTAATAAGCGGGCTCGACTGTAGTTTATAAATCTGGCATTTTATTTTCAGGCATTTCTTGGTGAGGAATTGTACTAAGTGTTGCATTTTAATTTATTTTGCAGACTACTTTTAAGTTTTTAAAACTGTCGCAGACACAAATTTCAAAATTTATTTTCATTTACACAATCAAAATTGATTTTTTTGGATATCGCACAAAACTTCTAATTAGAAGCTCTGCAAAATAATCAGTAAATATATCAACTTCACAAGAACATGATTTTTCTTTCCTAAATAAGCAAGCTAAAAACTATGTGACAGTTACTTTTGAGAGTTTGGTTCTTTTACTAGGAAAGCAAGAATAATTGCAGAAAATATCCCGATGTTTGACTTGCGAGTCTCATTTGTATTCCGAAACGGACGCATTAATTTCGCTACAACATTTTTTACATTTGTTAACTTCCCCTCACTGCTACGTGCGGAGACTGACAAGTTTGGCTGAATCCAAAGATGAAGATTTTTGCTTGAAACCGACATCAAGGTGGACGAAGCTTATTATAAAATATACATATTTCGGGAAATTTTTCAAAAACCAAATTTGTGTCTTATGCAATAAAGGATTTTTTTTTTTTTAATTTAGTTCTTAATTTATATAATACTTGGTATGATATATAAGTTGGAAAAATTCAAATTAAAAATATTAATTACAGTGAAAATAACGTTGATAAATTACTTCAGTCAAATTAACTACCGAATACATGAAAATATTAATATACTTGAATACATGTTGTTGCTCTATCACTTTACATGCCGCATTCAACTCTAACTTAATATTTTCAATTGAATTTACTAATCGTGTAGTTAAAAATTAATTTACCCCATAAGGAAATTTAAACTTACACAACTGATAAATAGAATTTGATTGAATTGCTCTCAATATAAAGTTTGTTTGTTTGTTTGTTTCAAATGGAGCTGCGTTTAGCTTCTTGCCATTTGCAGAATATGTGCATTCACCAAAACCGGCAGCCACTCTTTCATGTGGATGCCGCCATCAGCGGAATACCATTGCCACGATAATTTTGACGCCCAGTTTCCCCACTAGATGGAGGCACCTGGGCTCTATTAGATGCGAAACTGCCCTTGGAATTTAATTTTGCCAAGAAATACTACAAGTCAAACAAGTACTCGAGGGATCTTTTACATGCCGCATAATCATACGACATGGATGCTGTCAATTTTCTGCATCATGAAAATCCACCAACTGGAGTCGTGTTTGATCCCGCGCCTTCGGGCGTGAGAGGCCAGTGTCTTAACCACTACACTACTCTGTAATTATTTTTTCAATATAAAGTTGAATGAGATGATAAGTCAAGGGTCGCTAAACTTTTTTGATCGTCGATACCTAAAAATTTGCCATTTCTCTTATCGACCTGTCACGTAAAAATGTTGAAAAAAGAGAGAAAAGGCCCAAATGTAAATATTTTTCTCTATGTAATCACAAAACTTAGTTCACTGAAACTTTAAAAGGATGTGTCTGACGCGCCTGTGTCCAGAAGGCACCAGAGTACCCTCGTAGTAGCAACTACAGCCTCGAAATTAAGTGCAAAATTACTTCCAACTCATGAGAGTTTGCACCTCGCAACATTTTTTTTCTGATTTCTTTCTTATATTTAGACCAGGAGATATAAGATATTATAGTTTTGGCAATTTTCAAGGCTCAACTCGATTCGGTCGTGCTCGAATTAGCTAGTTTGATGTAAACGAAGTTATGTCGGAATAGGATAACTTGTTCCACCGAGGTCGTGTTCAAATTGTACAACTGGTTGACTTGGGATTAGCTTTCGTTTCGCTTACATGGAGTTTTGATTCAAGCAATTGGTTTTTGTTTAAGCATTTTCGGTACAATGAAGTATAATGTCTTTTTTCCCCTTATTTGAGGAATTATTTTTGTAATATAAAATATTTAAAATTACAAACCCCATTTCGCCTTTGCAGGTGGCGAAACGGAAATTGACGAACGTAGCGAGCAAGGACCAGAGCCTTCTAGTTTTGAAAAGAAAAAAAATAACGAATAATTTCCTTAAAGGAATTAATGAGAAGAAAGTATTAATGACTTTTGCAAGGTAGGCAATGCCTGATCAATGTTTGCGTAGGGAATACGTAGATTGAGAGAGTAACAAGCACTTGCTGTGGAGCTATGAGGATTGGCGTCTCAAAATGTTACACTGATCCACGAAGGATGATCCTTACAGCTTTTATCGCTTGAGTGTGTACGTTAGGGTGGAGCGAAAAAAATGAATCTTTGATTTTCGTAGACGGGTACCTTTCATTTACTGTGAATGAGGATAAGTAACAATTCTGTAAAATATTTCACTTTTGCGACGTCATCTTTAGTCTGCGCATTTGGCCTAAAGTTTTGAAATTTTAGATTTTTTTTAGATTTTTCAAATTTTTTTAAAAAATATTGCAAATGATAAAACTAGTGACGGGTGGTTATTAAATGGAAGAAAAAGGTTTGAAATATACAAGAAATTTTTAAAAATCATTTCAGATTATAATTTCAGTCTGCGCATTAGGCCCAAAGTTCATCAAATTTTCAGAAATTTCCGATATTTTCAATATTAGCAGAAATTTTATAATTCAATATTTCCTCTCAATATTTACTAAAAGTGCCTTCAAAATATTTTCTTAATCATTCTGTTGTTTCTTTGAACTACTCAATTCTATGCTTGCTCATTGAAATTACCCAGGACTCACCACGAGGAAGTGGCCGCACTTTGGGTGCCACTCGCGCTCCCCTTGCTTCCAACCGATGAGAGCATACATTTACATTTCTTAGACAAGTCAGAAACAATAAATTGTTTCTTTGAGTAGGAAATTGTTTGCATTGGTTTTGATTTATGCACTACAAAGACAGGAAAATAAAGGTGTAATACGGAAACTGGAAGAAAAACTTGGTAGACCTCTGTAATGGAACAGTTGCCAATTACATTTGAATGAACTTAATTTGCTGCATTTTTTGCAAAAGCTAGATGGACCTACCAGTGGACCAAAGTGATTTTTGGGCCTGTTAGCTAAACATGTTATACTTTCAAATCAGTTCAATATGAACCTATAGAATTTGTCATTGATCAGATTGATTTTGACAATAAAAATGGTTCAAGTACTGAGCAACAGTAACTTCATGAGATGAGCAAGGTAGTTTTGACTGGGAAAATATTAAAAAAAAATGTGAAACAGAAGTCCAAGAAAGCTTTCCCTAGTCATAAGTTGACTACAGCAAACAATCTTTAGACTATAATTTTTAAAAGAGTTCATAACTTTCGCGGGTAAAAGTGTCCTTGCTCTTTTAGGATGAAGCACAGACGTGACTAATTTAGCTATGAATTCGTGTGAGATTTAAAAAAAAGCAGAAAATTGTTTTCACATCTATTCAAAACAATGTATACTTTGCACCCAAGAACTATGCTGTTATCAAATATGTTAATGTTTGTTCCTTATATAAATCCAGTTTTCGTCGGATTTTCAACAAACTTGGCACAGAGGTTCCCTGCTGCATTAGAAATCACATAGGCAGGGGTTTTGAAATTTAAAAAAAATCCAAAGAGCCCAAAATTCAAATCTTTTGTCTCAAAATGGCCATTTTCTTATAATTTTGAATAGATAGAGTAATAGAGATAAGACTTTAAGCACACAAATTGATAAAATGTAACACATTTAAATAGGAGTATTTTCCTACAAAGATTACGATCAACAATGAATTATCCATTTTAGGCTCAACTATTTCTTTTTAGCATGAAATAAGTGTTTATATTCCCATGTGGATAGAATTCATTCAAATATTTTTTAGAGCTATGTTGTATTAATAAGCACCCTGGCAACGCCGGGAAATAATCTGGTTAGTTCATAAGAGAGAGCATATAAAGAAACTTGCTTTAAATCGTATTATAAACGCTCAATCTAGAAAACAAACAAGCAAACAAGTGAGAACGCTTCAGATCCCAAAAAATAGACAAAAATCTATTTTCATACATTACATACATAAATCAAAAGTCAGTATGCATCGATATGATTTCTTGCCATGATGTGGAAATTACAAAGCTACCTTTTACAGGTAATTTAACAACACAATATTTACAAAGATTATGGAAGCTGAGAATTTAAATATGATTTCTGAATGCGCTCTTTTTAAACTGCCATTCAAGACTCAATCAGTTGAAAGAGCTGTCGAATAGGTCACAAAAGCTCTTCAAAATTGGTATGTAATCACAGGAAAAGAAAAAGTTTAGTAAAAACGAGGATATCTGACAGAAATATTTGATCAATTTACGACACAAAGGAACAATTTAACTGTGAAAGACGTATCTAACAAATGTAAATACGTGCTTGCATTGGTTGGAAGGAAGGGTTCACGTGTAGGACTAGAAGTGCGGTCACCTCCTCGTGGTGAGTCCTGGGTAGTTCCACATGAGCTAGCGAAGAGTTGCAGGGTTCAAAGTAATAACAAAATGAATAAAAACAAGTTTGAAGACACTTAAAGTGAGTATTGAGAGGAAATACTGAGTTAAAAAATGTCGAAAATATCAGAAATTTTGGGAAATTTGATGAAATTTGAGCGCAATGCACGAACTGAAATAATAATCTAAAATGGTTTTAAAAAATTCTTTGTGTATTTCAAACCTTTTTCTTCCATTTAATAACCACCCGTCACTAGTTTTATCATTTGCAATATTTTTAAAAAAAATTTGAAAAATCCAATAAAAATCAAAAACTTCAAAACTTTAGGCCAAATGCGCAGACTAAAGATGACGTCACAAAAGTGAAATATTTTACAGAATTGTTACTTATCCTCATTCACAGTAAATGAAAGGTACCCGTTTACGAAAATCAAAAATTCATTTTTTTCGCTCCACCCTAGTGTACGTAAGGGCGCTTTTCCACTTACCGACACGACAGCGATAAATCGTACACGATTGTCGTCATCCGACATTGGAGCACGCAAAATGCATTAAAATATGCTATGCGCTTTTCCATCTCCCGATTCCAGGACGATTGTGTCGTCTCCGACCGAACGCTGTCGTTTGTCGTCCCATTCGTGTCGGATGGCAGCCGTCTCGCCTTTAAAATCGGGACGACATTCATTCATCTGTTTACTTTCTTCAAAATATAGCAATGGCGTAAAAATCCGACGTTTCTGCATTAATAAAATATAAGCTTCAATTTGCAGACGATTGATAAAAGATGTAGCAATAAAAGATTTTAATCATTTTATTTTATACTTTGTTTCATTAATTGTTGCTCAGACGATTTTTAATGCTTCAAAAAAGATCAAATTTTCATTCTGAACTTTCTTCGATGAGCAACACAGTATTCATGGAATTCAAGTTTGACGTGTCTGTTTTGTGTGAATTAATTGAGCAGCGATCGTGTCTGTGGGACAAGCGAAATATTTCATACACAAACAAAATTCACAGGGAAAAAGCCTGGGAAGAAGTTTTTAGATTCTTAGATGAGGAATATGACGGCAAATCTTCTACAGACAAGAAAGAAACAGGTAAGTTCAAAGAGCATTGTTCGTGACTATAAAAATATATTATACACTTTAGATTAAAATACTTGTGTTCAATAATATTGTCCAGATTTTAAATTTTTACTATTCTTTGTAAATTTAGTAAAAATATTTAAAATCATCTAAAATCAGTAATCAAGTTATCTATTCTACAATATGTATACAGGCGTCCCTCGTTTCACACAGTACTTGTAGAACACGCATATACACTGAAGTGACAAAAGTCATGGGATAGCAATATGCAAATTTTCAGATGGCAGTAGCATCGCATAGAACAGGTATAAATGCGCAGTGCTTTTACAGAGCTTTCATTTCTGTTCAAGTTATTCATGTGAAGAGGTTTTAACGTGATGATGACCGCACGACGTGAATTAACAGACTTTGAACGCGGAATGTTAGTTGGAGCTAGACGCATGGGTCATGCCATTTCGGAAATCGTTAGAGAATTCAACATTCCCAGATCCACTGTGTCAAGAGTGTGCCGAGAGTATGAAATTTCAGGCATAACATCCCACCATGGACAGCGCAGTGGTCGACCGCCTGCACTTAAAGATCGAGACCGGCGACGTCTGCAAAGAGTCGTAAATTCTAACAGACAAGCAACACTGCGTCAAATCACCGTAGAAATCAATGTGGGACGTACAATGGACGTGTCTGCTAGAACTGTGCGGAGAAATTTGGATTTCTTGGGCTATTCCAGCAGAAGACCGACTCGAGTGCCTTTACTGACAGAACGACATCGCTTGCAGCGACTCTCGTGGGCACGTGAGCATATCGGTTGGTCCCTAGATGAATGGAAAACCGTGGCCTGGTCCGATGAGTCACGATTTCAGCTGGTAAGAGCCGATGGTAGGGTTCGAGTGTGGCGCAGACCCCACGAAGCCATGGACCCAAACTGTCAGCAAGGCACTGTTCAAGCTGGTGGTGGCTCCGTAATGGTGTGGGCTGTTTTTTCATGGCATGGACTTGGTCCTCTAGTGCGACTGGACCGAACATTGACTGGAAATGCTTATGTGCAGCTACTTGGAGATCACTTGCAGCCATTCATGGACTTCATGTACCCAAACAACGATGGGATTTTTATGGATGACAATGCGCCATGTCACCGGGCCACAACTGTTCGCAATTGGTTTGAAGAAAATTCTGGACAATTCCAACGAATGATTTGGCCACCTAGATCGCCCGACATGAATCCCATTGAGCATTTATGGGAAACCATCGAGAGGTCTGTTCGTGCCCAAAATCCTGCCCCATCAACGCTTTCACAATTATGGACGTCTATCGAGACAGCATGGCTCAATATTCCTGCAGAAGACTTCCAACGACTTGTTGAGTCCATGCCACGTCGAGTTGTTGCACTTCGCCGGGCAAAAGGAGGGCCGACACGATATTAAGAGGTATCTCATGACTTTTGTCACTTCAGTGTAATTTCATTATATCTGTTTTTTTTTTTTGTTTCTTAATTTGTTTTCTTTTTCTCCGGAGGTAAAGCAAATATACAAGTAGTCGTAATCTGTTAAATTGAGCAGCCATAATAATAGACGTGCGAACACAGTGCTGTTTCGAAATGAAATGCGGTGGAAAATGACCCGTTCGGACAAACGATATCGTTTGAGTGGAAAAGCAGTGCTATAGACGACACGACACCGTACTTATCGTTGCAGTATTTCCGTCCGACTTTCGTCGTTGTCGTGTCGTCAAGTGGAAAAGCGCCCTAAGAAGGCGAAAATCGCTAGCAATGTCCTGAAGCAAGGAAATAATATATGTGAGAAGCATGCTATCTTTATTCTTTTCTCTCAACAGAAGTCTGGATACAGTAAACATACATTTAAAAAAAAAAGAGGAAACAGAAAATCATTCTGATATTATTTGATGTGATAACTAATTTAGTCTGGTTGCTTTTAGAAGAATGAAAGCGGAAATATGAATGTTTTGTTATTCTTTCTTATGTTATCCAGGACTTTTTTCACCTGTAATTTGAAAAAAAGTGTGATAAAGCGATATGCTATTTTTTCACATCATAAATATACATATGTGACGATATTAGTTACTTAAATATTTCTTTCAGTAATAAAACTTCGTATAACTGCTTGATTATACAGCAGTGTTTGCTGTGCCCGTAGAAATATTAATTGGTAATTTACTTTCCATGAGGTGCCTTTTGCATATGGTACAGCTCAGTTGAGCAATAGTTAGTACTAATAGTATCTTATGTACACTGATGGGATTAAGAATTATTCATTTGTTAGTGATGTATATAAGACAAAATTGCATGCATAAATCCAGATATAATCTAGGCTACAATCTACAACAAACATTTTATCGAATTTTTATTATAGGTGTAGAACAAAACTGATTCAAACATATAGTTGCTTCATCTATTCCCGCCAAAACAACTATTAAGGTTCTAACTATACGAGGATTATTCGATTAAAATGGGGGTATTCGACTACACAGGGAAACCCACTAAACTAACAGGTGCTGTTAAACCTAATTAATAACGCATCTGTAATATATGATAAGTAATTATTGTAACTAGCATCGCTTGCAATTGGAATTTGACGAATTGTGTTTAGTGTCCTTCCTTATCGCCTTGCGTTCCAATATTACCTGTGACCATTTATCTTGTGGCATAGAATGAACATATTTTTTGTACACTTTTAGTAAAAATATTGGTTTTTTCACGATAAATTTATACACTGTTCTAATATTCACTATAAATATCCTATATATTAACTTGTACAAATGTCACCAATCTAATAGCTAAATGTATAAATCTACCATTCTATAGCCATTTTTAGGACAATTGGGCTCCATAATTTCACCATTATTTTTAAACAGATATTAATTTTTCTTAAACAAGAGTAAGTGTTTATAGTTGAATCTTACATTTTATACAGCTGATACAGTTATCTTTGTAATAAATAATTTTACTGCTGAAAGTTTCATATATTTGCATTGTCACGTGCTAGACACAATTTGTCAATCTCTAGTAATTCTCTGCACGAATTAGGCAGGGATTCAAGTGAAACACCATTGCAATCGCTCGAATTGCAATCTCTACTGGAAGTGAATTACATTATCATCAACTTAACTTGTCACTGACGTCACTACGGGTGGAGCCAATAAAGCTCACAAGCAGTCAGTGATCTTCCTCTTATTCGCCAAGTAGGGTGTGACGTTTTATCCAGCTCGTTTTTCATAGGCAACACGTCACGCTGACGTCACGATGTTTTTATCAAGAAACGTTCTAATGTAATTCATTTTCCAGTAGCGATTGTAATTTGCGATCGCCTGTTTCACTTGAATTCCTGCCTTAGTTAACATTTTGATCTTTTATGCAGAAATGATGAAACAAATTGTCAGTTTGAAAGCTAAGACCTCTTCTATGTAAAGGAATTAAATTTAATTTTTTGAGAAATAATAATTTATACCCTCTGGAAAAGAAAATCTCCTATGGGGATATTTCAAGAAAAGCCTTCAATATTTCCAGCGCAAGTGACTGATCATACCATTCCATTAAGAATTACAAATTTCACAAATTTTATGAAGACCATCTATTGCTTTAAAAATTGACACTAACGTTTTTTATTCTCAATCAAAAAAGGATACCGTGGTCAAATACGCATTGAATTATTGTTTTTTACTAAGATCTATGAGTTGACACGTGCAGTGACAAAAAAAAAACAGTTTTCCGTGGAATGGCATATACCGATCTTTACGAAGAGATTGCAATGGCAAGAGAAGCACACATACAACAGCGGACTTCTGCTGTTGAATAATACCAAGTAAACAAAACAGTAAAGGAAAACAATGATTTCAATATGAATAATTTCACTCACCGTTTCGCCTCGTCCAATAAATTCACCTATGTATTTTAATTATTACTGTTAATTAATTTGTAATTATTTGACTGGAGGATTATTTCACACGGAACAAATCATGTTTGTACGAGAAAAAAACAGAAGTAGAAGCCCTGCTCCACATCAGTGGGATAAAAACGCGACCGAAAACCTCAAAAGGCAGAACCGAAAATCCGGGCACTTTCCAAAGGAGCACTATTTTAATCCCAATTTACGTTAATGCTTTATTTTTTCTGCTCCACATCACACGGAACAGGAAAAACAGCGACCGAAAATCGTAGGTTCAGAAATCGAGAATTCCAGGTACTTTCCATAGGAACACTATGTAATCGATTTACGTACGTTTCTACGATACTTTTACTTTCTGCTTTACGTAAAATGTGGAGCAGTGGGCCCTAAGTATCAACAAAATGTTCATTAAACTTGTTGAAACAATGGCATCCAACGAATTAGTTTTGCCATAGCAAAATTTTTTTGGAATACATTAAATGTTTTGGATCTTCGTTTCAGAGTCGCACCTCTTAAAAACAAAACTGCACTATATGATGTATCAAAAAATGAATAGTTGGATTTTGCAGTATTAATTACTAGCAGCCAAAATTTCCCCCAAGTAGCATACAGCACTTCGTTTTTCAAAGGTTGTAAAATGGTTATATAACGTTGTAAACAACCTCTTCTTAAAAACGTTTATCACAACATTTAAAGGTTATTTGTGCCTTACCTGGGGGGGCCAAATTTACAAACTTGAAAAA